>BFEA01000075.1:1913589-1968212 GCA_003427395.1 Chara braunii | reverse complement strand
GTACATTGCATATCTGTGCATGTAACAGAGAGAGAGAGAGAGAGAGAGAGAGAGAGAGAGAGAGAGAGAGAGAGAGAGAGAGAGAGAGAGAGAGTTAAATGATATTTTCGAAAAGGCTACCAGACTGGCCTGGGATCACGTGCCCGACCGGGCCAAAAAAATCAAACAATTGTTTTTTTAATTATATATATATTTTTAAAAGCTTTGTAAAGAATTTTGATGCGACCCTGACCTTTATGGTCCTTGCACGGCCGGGCAGCCCGGGCAAACAAGAATGACCCGGGCGGCCCGGTTGGTTGCCTAGTATTTTTCCCATCCGATTCATCAGGATTCAAATTCCAAACTAATGATCAGCTCATCAACAGTTATATCAACTTGTACGTGCGTATCGCCAGAAATGGCACCCAAATTGACTAAGCTGTTCACAATTTAAATAGACGGATGCAAAAGCGCACACGTTCTCGATGTAATTCCTTTGACTTCCCAGTGGAATAGGAACCGGACTGATGCTCCCCGGAATGCAAAAGGAGCCGGGACCCTAAGGTTCTGTGTTTCTTAACAAAACAAACAGCAAAAAAGATGCATGCAAAAGAGAATTGCAGGATTACCAAGGACCAGTAGATCTTGTCGCCATCGTCAAGCTCTTCAAGGAACACCATTTGAAGAAGCTGCTTGCAGCCTTCAAATGTCCATGGAGTGCTGTCGACAGTTCTTTCCATGTCCAAGGAGTTATCATGTGGATCTGAGGGTCTCGACAAGGAGTCTGAGTTGCCGCCTCCCATCAGTGCCAATTGGCCGACTCCGCGCTGACCTCTGTCCACACCCTCCCCAAAGCTAATTGCCAGGGGTCTTCCTGTGATAAAAGCTTGCCCTTGCCCATCGCCACCGCACGAACGCGGTGAACCCATTCCCGGACTCCCTCCCCCTCCTCCACAAGTATCCGCACCCCTGTATTGAACCAGCCTGCCTTGCGATGACCGCATTCCGTGCTCACTGATATCACTTCCATCTCCCCCTGCTGATACTGAATCATGCTCCATGAGCTGCCTTTTGGTAGCAAGCTGCTGCATTGTTATTTGCCCAGAGGCACCACTGCTGCTGATTCCCCCGCCTGCTGTGAGGGCATGTATACCACCGCTTGCTGGTGCGCCACACCGGGCTACCATCTCTGGTGATCCATGCTGGTGCTGGTGCTGATGCTGGTGTTGATGCTGATGCTGGTGCTGGTGCTGGTGCTGGTGCTGCTGATATTGTTGCTGTTGCTGTCTCTGGGAACGGCGCTCCAGCTGGTTGCGCAACCTCTCTGGCACAGGCCCTGCATAACTGGGCCATGCATCTACCCCCTTCAGTATCCGGTGCCCTCCAAGCTCTCTCCATTTGCACTGCAACCCTTTCCACGACCGCCCAATCAGGTGATGCCATCGATCTGGATTTGCATTCACACGCTGCACTGCCTGATCATCATACAGATTCATGAAAATGGCTCAGTGTTCTTTCATTTTCATTCTCATTTTCATTTTCGATGGACCTCACTCTTGTACCAGTCCAAAGCAGCACACATTCATGGAAATGGATTCAAACATCGTCATCCTGGCAAACATAGCAGAAGGGAAAATACTAAAATACTCAGAACACATGTAGGGGCAGAGAAATAGAGATAAAGGGGAGGAGAGAATGATGACAAGCATGGGACAGGCATTGCAACAGGGATCACAAATAGAAAAGAGTTGTGTCCAGCGCATGCACGCTTGCTCTTCATCCACTCCACAGAGTGTGCACCCCAAATGGGCACGGAGATTACCAAACAACAACATGGAAAAAGGACTCTCCTCCCTGAGCATCTCTTCTCAAACTCCCACCCCTCCTCCCATGACCCCATCTCACCCTTGTCCACACAAAACCGCCGTTTCGCTCAATCAGTGAGATGAGTGATGCCGGAAGTAGAGGGAGACGTAGGAACTCAAGGATAATACTGCAGCAGATTTTCTATTTATTTTTTTAATTCCGGAACACACCTGCTGGCAATCCCATAACCACGGTTAACTAACAGCTGATCCTGAAAGAAGTTCAAAGAACCCTAAGAAATCTTCTCCCCTGGGGCTGATAAGGCGTAAGAGGGTAGTGATGGTGGCACAAATCTACTCCCCTGTTTCTGAAAAAGAAATCACACATCCTCTAAGAAATCCTGACCGTGGACAAAAACAGAATGAGCAATCAGAAAAAAAAAAAAGAAGAAAAAAAGAATGGGCAATCAGGAAACAAGGATGTCAAGATCTCCAAAAAACATGCAGTCCAGATGACACCTGAGCATTCAAATTACTAATCAGAAGCCTACCGACTCTGTCCTCCGAGGCATCCGTTAAAATCGGGAACAACATACAGACAACTGAGAGAAGATTAGCATGGGCCCTAAACAAGGATGGAAAAAAAAAAGGACTCTACGGGGTCCGAACTCTGTGAGTGTATTACAAGAAAAACAACTTGAGGCCAGCTGCCACACTGCCTCAGTGCACCGTAATAGCTGCGGAGGGCCATTTTCAAATTTTGGACTCGAACTCATGACCTGTTTATCACACACAGGTGAAAACAAAACCAGTATGACGTCCATGCTAATCCTGTCGATGTCACTGAGGCAAGTCCTGTTTTATCGGCCAGGGTATCAGCATATGACCTGTTCGTTAACAGCGATACGTACGTAGGTACCATTCAGGAAAGTCATTACCGTCTTCACCCAAATAGAATGCCTAGTCATTATAGCTGTATTTGGGGCAACTTTCAGTCTAGATACAGAGATAATTACGACGCGTTCTATTCGGGTGGCAGGTCCCTCCCAAAACCAGCCACCATCTCCAGAGATCCGATTCTTCGTTTATATGGGAAGAAATAGACTCAAATAGACTACAAAAAATGAAGCCTAGCAGTGTCTGCAGTCTTTTTCCGCATGTGCTGTCGTATCAGTGAAGAATGTTCTTATCGAAGTTTTTGTTGTTGTTTTTTTCCGGGAGTACAAAAATAGAGTCAAATAGAGAAGAAAGCGGACAAATGCAGCAGTGGAGAAAGATTAAACAAATCGACGCTTATCCAGCAAAAACTCAGCCAGGAGTCCAGGACCGGAAAATTTGAGAAATGGAAGCCAGACAGAAGCGGGCTAGCTCAGTTGGTTAAGCAGCATGTAAGTGGCATCCAGGAGGTCGTGGGATCGAGTCCCCACGTCATCCATTCGATCCCCACGTGACCACCTGTGGTGTACTTCGGGTTCACCGGTGGAGATAGCAGGCTTGGGCCACCTGACTGGTGAGAAGGCGTTTGGACTCGCCTTCTAGCCTGCGGCAGGTGTTAGGGAATTGCTGCGGTGTTCTGGCACGGGTGGAGGTTGGTGCCAACTCAAAGGTAAGCATAGACCCATAACCCTTAAGGGTAGCTTAGCTTCGGCTAGTGAATTTCTGCTTCCTCCTAACATCCATAAGAAGTACGTAGAGGCTGTGATCTGTCGTCAACCTGCTAGGACTTGTCGCCTTGTAGGCGAGGCATATATGCAGGTAAGCTAGAGGGAGGTAAGAGAGAAGAAAATAGGGTAGGAAAAAATGCAACTGTCCCCCATATGAGAGGAGAAGACAGCTGTATTTTTCATATAAAAGTTTCTTTATGAAAGAAATTCAAAAAACTTAAAAATTACAAAAAAAAGAAAAAGAGAAGGCAACGCCATGACTACAACGCCTATCCCCTGGGCCATGCTTCTCGAATCTCCATCCTTCCCACTTTGTGCCCTTCTACCGTAGCCCTCAACTTTACCCCCCCCCGAGAAAAGGGTCCGAAATTCTCCGAAGCGCTTAGAGCATGCACTATGAGTCTATGACTGATTCTTTTGGAGGTCGCAATATCATCAGGAATCTGGCTCTGCAGCAAACCAGAGTTATAATACCGCAGTAGGTTCCAGTAACAGGAAACAAAAGAACAGAAGAACATAGTCTTGTTTTTGTTTTTGTTTTT
Source organism: Chara braunii (assembly GCA_003427395.1). NCBI lineage: Eukaryota > Viridiplantae > Streptophyta > Charophyceae > Charales > Characeae > Chara > Chara braunii. Next base: position 1,964,222 of record BFEA01000075.1, on the reverse strand, counting down.
TAATTCCAGAACTTGAACGTAGTCTGGGTCACTCGACTTACCAAATACCAATAAATCTTCTCCCCGTCATCAAGTTCCTCGTGAAAGACCATCTGAAGAAGCTGTTTACACCCTTCTTGAGTCCATGGGCTCCTGTCCACCCCCTGTTCGTTCCCCTCCAGCATCGCTGTCGCTGTCACAACTTCTTAATGGACCAGTCACACCTTGCAGTGACCCCACTGCAGCACTGTTGCATGTATGTTCGATGCCCCCCAAAGGTGGTTTATTGCTCGGCTCGGCAAAATGCCTTGGCTTCCATTCAGAAACTGCCACCCCCTCGCGCTCCAAAATGGCCTTCAATTTCACGTGAGGAAAAGAGTACTCTCTGAACAGACCACATGCCTGCGGAACAACTACCACAAAACGCACACTTGAGTGAGTGTCAGACCAACTCACAGAGTCCTGTAGGCAAACAAATGCCAGCTCTAAGCATATGACTGAACAATAGACAACAGCAGATAACTCACCACATAGCTGAACAGAGTCAGAAATAGCTATCAGAAATGGCTATCAGAAATAGCTATTTTGACAAGTTTGTGGGCCCCTCCATATTGCGATTTCTAGGTTATTAGTACTGGTGAAGGTCATTTAGAGCTCTTCTACTGAATGGGTGAGTGTGTGTGTGTGTGAGTGTGTGTGTGTGTGTGTCTGTGTGTGTGTGTGTGTGTGTGTGTGTGTGTGTGTGTGTGTGTGTTTTAGATTTTCCCCACAACAGTCCCAATTCCGCCCAGGTGAATAGATTCAGAATCAAAGCAGTCTTTGTCCTACTGCAGACAACGAGAGCATTTGAGATGTCCAACATATTAAAGCAATTTTATAATTAGACAGTTTTTTGGTTGTCCTTGGGGTACCCCTTTCATTGTTCTTGCAGCTCCCCTTTTACTTGCGCACAAGGCTGCCCACGTTGATTGTGGTTGAGCGGCAGCTTCCCACATCCCCGTGTGCCTTCACGGCCCACTTGCATGGACGAAGGCTCCTACCACATCAACAACTCCCTTCTGCCCTTAGAATATTTGGATGAGTCAGATTGAACTGGGTTGTCGAGAAAAAAAGGGCAGCGGGCGAATAGGCCAGACCTTCAGCAATGGTTCGAACTCAGGTCGGTATTTCAACAGTTCAGGGGTGCACCAACTGAGCAAGGCCGGTTGGTGTGAATTCCTCATCATTCCTACTCGAATTCTCAGCTGAAGCCAGGTAAGAGTCCTGGAATCCTGGTAAATCATACATTTTGTAAGATTTCTGATGGGACGCTGGGCCCAGTTCCCAGCACGTGCGGCTCCCCACGAATAGATCGGAGCAACTTGTCCCAAAACAAAATCACGACTCGAGGGGACTATAGAAAAGGACTTGAGCCTTCTATCCAGAGGAGCCTTTCAGTCCGAAACCAAACTGCCTTTCAGTCCGAAACCAAACTGCCTTAGTGACACTCAACAGCCCAACCCGAAGCCTACCCCAACCCCCTGTATCCTCGATACCCAAACTCTACCAGACCTCACGCCCCCAACTGCTAGGTAACGGAGTGGCGCGACCCACTCCAGAACTCTCCCCCACCTGCTGGGCTACAGGGCAAAGGGACCTGCCCCAGCTCCGGACAGCGTCGTCTGAGTGCCACTTATCCTCCATTTCCTTCAGATTCTATCTCAAACAACAACTTCAGATTTCTCATACGCTTCCCCCCGCCCCTGTTTCGAGGTCTCAATCACAAACCAATTGGTCTTCTGCTTACTTCTCACAACCCAATAGACAAGGACGAAGGCTTCGACCACATCAACAACTCCCTTCTGCCCTTAGAATATTTGGATGAGTGAGATCAAACTGGGTTGTCGAGAAAAAAAGGCCAGCGAATAGGCCAGGCCGTCAGCAACGCTTCCTTGCCAGCTACTCGGATCTGACAACGACCGTTTCCAACTTCGTGAGGAGAGACGCTACCGTCTTCACCCGAATAGAACGCCCGATAATTATCACCGTATCTGGGCTGAAAGTTGTGCCGAATACAGCTATAATGACCGGGCGTTCTATTTGGGTGAAGATGGTAGGAGGAAGGGGTTAGAGCTACCCATCCATCAACGAAGCTACCCTCATTTCTGACCCGACCAGCAACAACGCATTATCGCTGTATCTGGATGGTAAGTTGCCCCAAATACAGCCATAACGGTCGGGGGTTGTATTCGGGTGAAGGCGGTAGCAGAGGGGTGTGGAAAGGAGTTTCAGGCGTTGCAGCGTCGAGCAATTCTCCTTCTATGAATCTATGTCCGCATTTTTCTTCTTCGCAAAATCAGGGCCGATGCAAGAAATTAACATGATAGAAGGTTACATGACCTATCAGACCCTAGCATAATCAGAAGGGACACCGGGAGACGGTAGGAACTGCTACGTCCTTCAAGACTTGTCTGCATCAGTCTGGTCTTTCCTATTCATAGCCTCTTGTTTCCAGAGGTGGCTGCATAAAGCCTCAAGAAAAACCTTAACCATAGCAGATTATACAACCAAATTTCGTTACGATCTCGGCCTGAAAACCAAAGACCTCATACTGGAAATTAACTAGAGATGGCATGACCTATTGCAACTCAGCAAGGAGAAGACCGTGCGAGGCATAGGGCCTCGACATGCCCTACAGGGCCTATTTTTCACACTGTCGGCCGCCCTAAGTGAAGGCAGGCACGACTGAGGCCCTACAGGCCATATTTGGGGTCACCACGCAACAGAGGAAATTCAGGCAGTTGCGCAGCGCCAGTTGGTTGGAAGCGCCCAGCCCCAGGCTGCCTTCCATTGCATGTAACTGAGGCAGGCCCTGGGCCGGATACACAAAGTGGACCGAACAAAGGCTGAGGGCAGTTGGGTGCTGGTAACCGACACAGGCCCTGGGCCTGTTACTTCGGACTGAGGCTCAGCCTCGTGGGGCCTACCGGAAGCTTCTGGGCCAGGGCCCAGTACCTCACGAATGCACGCAGCAGCAGGCCACTTCGATATAGGGAAGGGCCTGTCTCCGGATTGGACATTCGGGCACTGGCTGCTTTGTGTGCAAGCGCTGCTGCGCTATCGCCTGCCAGGCTCACACGCTCACGGGCGAGCTGGAAGGAGCAGGCAGCCATAGCCGAGCTGCGCTGCTGTATGCTGGATGGGGCGCATGGTGGTCGTTGGGTGCAAGTGGCATCTGTGAGTTGGGGAACGAGGTTGTGAGTGATACAAGAGACATACCTGGTGCTTGAAGCGTGCGGCATTGGCGGAGATCTGCTCGTACTTCGGGGAGCTGTTGACGTCATCAGCGGCATTGTAGAGTAGGCTAGATAGGATCTGCCATCTGTAGTCTGGGCGCCGAGCACCAGATAAGATATCAACATTGGTTCTTCGTTGATGATGATGATGAGACTATTCCAGCATTGTCAATAATGAGCTTTTGGTGTGCTCTTATTTGGTGAAACTCATGATGCAATTCTGCTTTTGGTTCGAGGTCACGACTATCTGGTCTCATGTGTATGATGCTGTTTGATTGCTGAAGTTCGCTATTGCTCAACTTCCTTGCAACCGTTGTGATACCATGGTAGAAGTACAAATCATTTAAGCCACCTAAATCTCACAGTTTACGAGAGCTGATAGCTCGTGCTGCCCTTCCAGTCAATATCTGGCTCCATGAAACAAGGAAAACATCCGACCCCAGCAGCTCCCCAACATGCGTAATGTATGCGAATTACCTCGAGGAGGACATGTCCCTGTTGATTCTCTTAACCGACGCAGCCTGGTTCCGGAACCGAGTCAAACAGCTCTGGTATGAGCTCTTCACAATTCCACCCACCCCCCACATGCCCTCTCACAACCCTGCACTCAGGAAAGCTATGCTTTGGACAATCGGGGAGAGAAGATGCTGACAGATGATCGATGGTCTAACAATCGAGAACGAAGCAGCATAGTCGAAGCTGGTTGGCTCATGGGGACAGCGGTGATACAATTCAGAGGCCATAAGGACAAAAGTAATAGCCAAGGACAAACTGGCCTGGTTTGACGACGGGAAGAAAGCTTTCAAACGAGGTTGGCTGTTACAGGGCAAAATAGCAAAACGGACATTTTTTATTTTTTCAACGAAATTGAACTAAATTGGCCCGATTAAGGTCATATTTTGTAGCTTTTGAGGGTCTGGCATTCTTAAAATGCGGACCCAATGCCGGACCCCCTGGATGTATCTGCACTTAGCTGCAGCCTGGAGTCCAGGGGGTACGGCATTTTAAGAACGCCTGGAGTCCGGGGGGTCCAGCATTTTAAGAACGCCCGACCCTCGATTTCATGAAAATTTTGAGCTGAATCGGGCCAATTTAGTCGGTTTCAATTTCGTTCAAAAAAAAGAAAAACGGCAGTTTTGACCAAATTGCTGCTAGTGGGAGGTATATTGAGAGAAGAGTATAGCTTAGTTAAAAAAAAAAAAAGACTGTCTGATAGGACTGCGGACCAGAAAACTCGGAAAGAAAGAGAGGCTAAAGCTCAAGCTCAACTTTGCCAACATGCTGAGCTCCGCTTCCCGGACGGCTTTAGCCGCATTCTTTATGTAGCACATCCCACTTTCTCCATCCAGAAATTGCTGTTCACGACCTACCTAACTAGGAATGATACACACTTTGATCTACCCTCCAGCGGCAAGCTACACTAAGGGTTATGGGTCGAGCCTATCCCCTTAGGGTTGAACCTAACCCCTGGCAATGGGTGGCATTCTAGTTGACCGTCTTATTTGTAATGAGACAAAGAACATCTAAGGACTGCAAACTGTTTTGCCTGGATTGATTTCGGGCAAAACAGAACCCCGGTGCATCCTCCCCGATGTGCCAGCATGCACGGCGTGTTTCTGCAAAATGGCCGGCAAACATACTGGTGGTTCAATCTGTGTGATCACTGAGTAGTTCTAATGATGTCAGTAAACAAAAGCCTACAACCTTGCAGTGGCTCTCCAAACATTCTCTCTTTACACAGGAGAAATTAGCAGAGGGGGGTATCTCTCCCAGCAGCGAGAGGAACATATGCTTCATCAGTTTATTAGTTTTAACTTCCTAGTACTTCTTACTGTGCAGGAAATTATCAGGCAGCGTGTAGCACATTCAGAAGAACAGATCAGCTCTGTTTCCTAAGCATGTTTCTTTCGGAAAGGACTAGATACAGGGTCGGGAGGGCGGGGGGGGAAGGGGGGCAGGGGGAGGCCGTTGGTGCCGAAACTCTGTAAGGACTCGCTCATCAATGACTCCTCCCAAATGGGAGCAATCAATCCTGATGTAACGAGGGAAGTGTGGTGTTGGTTGTCTGTGCAGATATGCTGACTTCCTGGTTAAACAGGAAACTGAACGAAGCTCCCCGGCATAGAACGGAGCCAAGACCAGAAGCCCAAGTAAAAAAGGAACTCCACACGGCCAAAACGCTCTTCCCGCCCCGACTCCATTCCCCCCAACCTCAGCTGCACACCGGAAGATGATGTCCTACCTAGAGAAAACGATAAACCACAGAGAGAGAAGCCGACTTCTCTCTATGAACTCCAAGAGGCTATAGAAAGAATGGGGAACAGAAAGGCACGACGGATCTATGGAATGAAGGAGAGTTCTGGACCCACTTCTGGCCTGTTCGCGGTGGCACATCCATCCAGGCAAAACGGGTCGCATGCAAGGCCTGTTTTGCCTTGATGGATGTTCTGCAAATGGTGCCCCAGTACTTCCCGAGAGTCGTGGCAGCGTGCACACCGCGACTCTGAAGGGACGGATTACTGCAACTTCACAGTGAGGAGACCATAGAGATTCAATGGAAGAAGCATAAGACAGGCCAACCAAATTCCACAGTCCACAGTAGTTGATAGCTTATGTTGCCCTTCCAGTCAATCTATGGCTCCGCAGACACAAAAGAAGATCTGGCCCAACAGCTCCCCAACCTTCGTACTGTGTACTAATAACCGAGATGAGGACATAGTCCATTGTCTACTCTCTTGCACAACGGGATTGTGGTTCTGGAAACAGAGTCAAACAACTTAGGAGGTATGCACTCTTCACAGTTCCACCCCTCACATCCCCCCTCACATCCCCCCTCACATCCCCCCTCACATCCCCTCTCATATCCCTGCCCTCTAAATTCCTAAAAGGTGGTCCACGGGTTTGGTCACTTCTTCTCACGAAAGCTGAGCTTCGGGCAATCTGGAAGATATACACAAATGCAAGTCGGTACTGAATGCACGAGGCTTTACTTTCACAGTGAATGCATCAAGTACATGGTATGTGATGCATGGATCCTGCTCAGTTGATCATCTCAGCCATTATCCAAGATTATATTGAGTTCTTGAATCAGTTCGTACTGCCCTCGCACTAGTGCATGCACTCAGACGATTGACGGTCTGACGATCGAGAAAGAAGCATGCGCTCAGACGATGGACAGTCTGACGATCGAGAAAGAAGCAACACGGCTGCAGTTCATTGGCATGGTGGATACTGAGATACAATGCAGATGGCACAAGATCAATGGAACGTCCAAGGACAAACTGGCCCATTTCAAAGACATGAAGAAAGATTTCGAGCGAGGATGACTATTACAGGGCAAAATTCCCACGATCAACGATGATAGATTGAGATGGACGGTCTGACAATCGAGAAAAAGAAGCAGCATGGCTGCAGTTCATTGGCATGGTGGATACTGAGATACGATGCAGATGGCACAACTTCGAAGGAACATCCAAGGACAAGCTGGCCATTTCAGAGACAGGAAGAAAGATTTCGAGCAAGGATGGCTATTACAGGGCAAGATTCCCATGATCAACGATGATAGATTGAGATGCTACATACAGGTATACGGCCAAGGCGCCTTGGGAGCGGAGTTCCATAGGGGTATGGGGTTCTAGACAGAGAAAAAACGAGCGGCGCAGCGTTGACTGTTACCGCCGCTAAGCGGCGGCCTATCGTGCCAAAGAAATGCTGAAGGAAAGCCTCTTTTCTTCCAAACTTCCTCTAGCTTACACCTTTCGGATGGTGTCATGTCTAATGAGACAGAGGAGGAATCTGGCAATCTGGCTGGCAGTCGATCCTCGGTGAAAGGAGTAATCAATGCTGGTCAGCGGTCCTGCAGACTTGAAGGTATCTCTTGTATTCTGAATTGCCGGTGGAATAGGGACCGGTGTGATCCTCCTCAGAATGGATATGCAGCCAGATTCATAGCGTCCAGTTCGGGAAAACAAACGGAGTGCTAGGTTCCCTTTACATTTGAGCAGTTGAGAATGGAGTGTCCCCACACCCGTCTGCCATAATAGCACACTTGCACAGTGTAAATTAAGGGAGTATGTGTATTATAAATCAACCCGCATTCGATCCCAAACAAGTACAAACAGTATCCGTGTGGTTGAGCAGGCAGGGCCACCACATTTCTGAAAGAAAGGGGGTGCTAACCTGTAGATCTCCATGATGAAACATGATCAAAGATATAGAGTAGTAACCAGCTCCTCTACAAGAGAAACGTGCGCATGTACTCATCCGGCGCTACAGGTAAAAGCATAAACCAGAATTTCCAGAAATGTACATCTGGAGAATAAATAAGACTAGCGTGATCGCACAGGCGTGATCCGACCCGCTCAATTCACCAATGCAAAGAGCTAGATGTGTTATCAGAAATCTCCAAGATTATCCTCACTGCATATCCCATCAACGTGCATAAAACAAATTGCAATCAACAAAAAAAAACATTCCATACCAAAGGCCTGACTGTCCTACAATACCAAAATATAAGCACTGCCTGTCCCCAACCAAATGACATCCTCAATGCATATCCCATCATCCTCAATGCATATCCCATCAACGTGCAAAAAACAAATTGCAATCCCATCATCCTCAATGCATATCCCATCAACGTGCAAAAAACAAATTGCAATCAACAAAAAAAAAATTCCATAACAAAGGCCTGACTGTCCTACAATACCAACATATAAGCACTGCCTGTCCCCAACCAAATGACAAGCATTACGAACGGACAGAAGATTTGTGTGGCAGTTGGAGCTTAAACCAGCTAAAGAACTCCAACCACACCCACACTGATCCAAAAAACTTGCTCTCAAAATCCTACCAGTGACAAAGGCCCTCTAAGCTCGTTCATCGACACTCTGCCAGGCCTTACACCACGGGACCTCTGCAGCTAGACATGAGCTGTGGCATACTGATACCACACGGGCCCCAGTTAGGGCCCGGTTCTGTAGTAGGCACGGTTTAGGCCTAGGTACCGGGTCACGACAGTCCCAGCTAGGTCCAGGTAGGCCTAGGAACCGTCGGTTCACTTTAGGGTCCGGTAGGCCTCGTTTAGACTCCACCAGACCCAACGGCTAGTTGGTTAGGCCAGGTACCGGTCCATCGGTAGGACCGGCCGGCGGCGCAGTTTTAGGCGCCACTTTTCAGATTCAAATCGGATCTGAACCGTTGGGCCCGATCAACGGTCCAGACCCGAAGGCACTCGGTCGGACTGAGGCCGACCCAGCACTATATCAGCAGGGTACCAGCCTCAGTCGGTAAGGTTAGTGGCAAGGATGTTAGTCTACAGGATTAGCGCAGCACTTCAGCGTTAGCAGCGGAGAGAATCAGCGCAGCGTGGAGGAGAGATAGCGCAGCGGCAGATTAGCGCAGTGGTGGAAGAGCGCCAGCCTCCGGCCCAGCCCGTGGCCCAGCGCCATAGCTGCCTCGCACAGGTATCAGGGACAAAGGCCTTGCCTTTCCTCCCTCTTCTTCCTCCTCCACTCTCTCTCTCTCTCTCTCTCTCTCTCTCTCCTCCTACCCTCTAAGTCTAAGTCTACTTCTGGGTTACTCCTACTGGACCACTACGGGTATGAAGGATGGTTACGAGTTCTGAYGATGTTGGAGATAGCAACATTGAGACTGCAGGTTGAGGACTACTTTTGGGATCTGATTTCATCTACCTCTGGAGATATACCTTGACATTGTGAGATCGATATCTGAGACACTGTGAGACTCTGTGTTCGCGACATTTTTGGACCTTCGCTATTTCTGACATTTCGAGATACTATCTTTGGAAACATTGAGTTGACGTAATCTTCCCTCTCCTCCTCCCTTCGTCTCTCCTCCCCTCCATTCATCCGTGTATGAGAATTGACCCTGGCCTTTTCTTCTATGTGCAAGGCCAGGGCTTTACACCACCGATGTATGTTTGTGAGTGTTCCGTTGCAGTCTGAGTCAGGTCTGAGTCAATCCATGTATCTCAAGTCTTCCACTGTATTTGTACTTACTCTGTATTATCTGGCCGGTTCTGGGAATCTGCGCCATACTTATGACTGTGTTTCACGAGTATGCAACATGCGCACTGCTACGTAAACCACCGTAGAGTAACAGCAGCCTGGGGGAATTACAATCACAGCAAACAACTTCTGCGCCTCCTAAAGAAGATCTCGTGGCCAAACTCCGCATTTTCCCCACAAACTGAGTTCCCATGCTCTGCCCACACTCTTCATTTTCCCCACAAACTGAGTTCCCATACTCTTCTCCAGGGCAAAAGGTAGAAGTCCAAAAAGTCTCATATGAAGCCAAATAAAAGCAAATGAAAAAATAAAACAAAGCCAAAAACAACACTTAGAAGGCTAATGCTGAACTCAGAAGACTCGCTAACGGACAATGCAATGACAATAGATATGGGAAGTTCGAGCAACGACAAGGGAGATGCCGAGGATGAGGAGGTGGAATCGATTGGCAACCATCTGACTCCAGATACATTTCAAGAAGAGGGATCCCAGATAGAGGGTAAAAAGACCTGGAGGCAAGCACAGGACGCTCCAGCATCGGGGTCAACGAAAAAGGGGGGGAGGACTCAGGCAGGGGGATCAGAGGGTGAGAGTAACCTAATCTTCCGAGGCCTCATAAGTGTCCCTATTAGCCCACCCCCTTTTCATACCCTCTATATGCAGAACAGCACCCTCCTAGAGTTGTTCCCTATATCGACTCAAATTGCCTGGACAGTTAAAGATCTCCAATCAAACTGTAAAGAAGACAAAATGAACGAAATCCCCCGATGCTTGCGACTAAAAACAGATCCAGGCTCGACATCATTTTTCTCCAAAAAAAACATTTCACCAGAGGACCGGTACACAACAAAATAAAGAATCACTGCAGAAGAGACTAGGAAGAATATCCTGTTGCCCATGGGCTGATGCAACGAACGGAAACAGAATGGAAACAACTATTCTGAAGCCCAAATCATCCAAAATAATCTCTGAGGGAACGGTTCTTAATTCTGCACAGGACCCAGAGGAAGGGAGGTGGTGTTGGTGGGGAGCTGCACGTGCTGGGAACCGGGCCCAGCGTCCCATTGGGAACATATTGGATAACATATACGGAAAAACTCGAGATACCGGGCCATTACCCGGCTTCGGCTAAGAATATGGTGGGACCTAAGTTGGCAACAAGAAAAATTCAGAATCATACCGTCACGAACCAAACTCAGAAACTGCGAGAATATCTTCTTTTAGGAGGACAATCAGATTCTCCCCTTCGATCCCAAACCTCCAACCAGTTCTCCTACCGGGAGAATGGAACAAAATGCTCAATCCGACTCTGGATAAGATATCCACATCCATAAGGGTTGGCCCAGCAAGTGCAGCAATGAACTTGCTGAGTATTACAACTGAATTCAATTTCCTTTACCCCTTCAGAATGCTCCACCCAGAAGAAAAGGCCGCCTTACTGCGGCCCGTTTCCTTTCAACCCTTTTTTCGTGCCCGCAGCCGATATATGGGAAAGGTACTGGTGGTTTAAACCACACGTTCACTAAAACCTAAGAAGTGCACTTACTGGTATACGGGGTAAGAGCATTTTGATTCCGTCCTGGGTCGGTAGCAAAAGTGTCAGGCCACTTTGAAAAGGCGCGGTTGCAGGCTTGCTACCCTGGGAGGGTAGCTTTGTCAACTTATGCTCGCATGAACTGGGTCGGTAGCAAAGGATGAATTTCTTTTCAGTATATGAAGCCCTTCAAGAGTTGATCAAAGAGGCAGTTACCCTCTGCTCCGCAACCTTCAGCGGCCTAAACCACAAGGTTCGGAAACTTGTCAGCCTCCTAATCAACATGGACAGCGGAAAGGATTTTTAAATTTTTACCAGTTTAACAACTCTCGTCTACCCCTAGAGCGTCCTAACGATAGAGTGAAATGGGAATGGTTCTTCCTAAAAACAAAGGGCCTTGTCTGGAGTAGATAACGCCAATGGTTCCTGGATAGCTATGCAGAGCTCTCAGACAAAGTAGTGGACGAGTCAAAGGAAATAGCCAGAACTACGACTGCAAGACAAAAAGAGCTGGAACTCACAGTTAAAGTAGCCGAGCATAACTTAACTGCCATTTTGTCAAAATGGACATTTTTTTATTTTTTTAATGAAATTGAAACCGAGTTTTTTGGCCAAAAAGTCATCCAAATTTGCTGCTCCTGAGGGTCCGGCGTTCTTAAAACGTTGGACCCCCGAGATGTACGTGGACCAGATACATCTAGGCGGTCCCCCCTGGATGTATCGGGTCTCAAGCTAAGTCCACATACATCCAGGTGGTCCAACATTTTAAGAACGCCGGACCCTCAGGAGCAGCAAATTTGGACGAGTTTTCGGCCAAAAAACTCGGTTTCAATTTCGTTAAAAAGATAAAAAAATGTCCATTTTGACGAAATGGCAGTTACTTGATCACAGACCCGTCCAGCGACTTCTACTACAACCTGTTTCGGAACACCAAGGAGGACTTCCTATTAGGGCGCTAAATGAAATGATGTTGAAGTTCTTCTTCCCGAAGATCAGAGCAAACACTAGGAAGAACATGAAAGAAAGCCTCGAAGATCCCTATCATCCAGAAACCTCCTCAAAGAAAGATTGTGACATGGTTGGCTTCACCGACTCCTTCGTACGATCAATCCAACTCCGACAAAAAAAGCCAGACAAAAAAATACTCACATACCCCAAAACGACCATATACCCTGACCAAACCATGGAGTTAGATGAACCCTTCACAAGAATAACATGATGCCTTAGAAATAATGGGCAACGCCAAAGCCCCCGGGATCGACGACTTAATTACTAGGGAACGACCTGTTCCAGTTGTGCATGATAGTTTCACAAAGGCCGGATTGGACGGACGTGAGCACCAGTATTGTCTCTCTCCTTTATAAGATGGGAGACCATGAAGACCTGAGAACTTATAGACCTACCTACCTTCGAACTGTCCCATATAGCAAAGACCATGGCAAACAAAATCCTAAACCTGATGGGCAAATGCTTCCACCTCGACCAAGCTGATTTTATTCCCAGGAGGTATATCCTCGATAACGTAAAGACGCTCAATGACACCTGAAAGTAAATCCGAGTAAAAGAATGCAGGCTACCATATTATTCTTCAATTTTGAAAAGACCTATGACCAAGTCAATTGGGACTTCCTACACCAATCCATGCAGCGGATGGGGGTGGGAGATATCGGTTCAGAAAGTGGTTAAGACTTAAGAGTCCTCTACAGTGACGCCAATGGGCTGGTTCAAATAAACAAAACTCTGTCAGACACGTACTCCATCTGTAGATCGGTGAGACAAGGTGACTCGCTGATCGGCAAATGCTTCCACCGCAACCAAGCTGATTTTATTCTCAGGACGTATATCCTCGATCACGTAAAGACGCTCAATGACACCTGAAAGTAAATGCGAGAAAAAGAATGCATGCTGCCATATTATTCTTTAATTTTGAAAAGACCTATGACCAAGTCAATAGGGACTTCCTACACCAATGCATGCAGGGAATGGGGGTGGGAGATACACTCAGAAAGTGGTTAAGACTTAAAAAGTCCTCTACAGTGACGCCAATGGGCTGGTTCAAGTCAACAAAACTCTGTCAGACCCGTACTCCATCTGTAGATCGGTGAGACAAGGTGACTCGCTGACTCCCCCCATCTTCGTCTTCATAACGGAGGCAATAGCGTCCTTCCTTAGGAAGAACCTATCGATCGAGAGGTTGTCGATCCAGAACCACAATTCCTACACAATTTCACCCTCCCAACCCCACTGATGTTCATGGATGACTTAACAGCCTTGACACAGGTCGCCAACACTTCCATTTAGAGTGAGAGTTTCGAAAGCTTTCAGATTGGCTTCTGAAGTGAAGATTAATTGGAACAAGATAGTGGGCTGGTGATTGGCGGAAGGCCCCCCTCCCCAAATAGACGACACCTCACAGACGATCACATGAACTACAGGAGAGGAGGACCTACGATACCTAGGGATCATGATTGACAAGGGTGGAACTTGGCCAAGAGTGTGGCAGAACCCGGTATCATTAATAGAATAACCTCCATCAGACAACTCTAGGCTTCTCTATACGACATTGGTCTTGTCTACCCTCTAGTATATGACCCTCATCAGGTCCCTACCTCACAACTACCACTAACTCTAAGCCCCTTTTTGCCAAGGCAGATTCTTCCTGCACACCAAGCTTCGTCAAAGCGCCAACGCGGCGTCCTTTTTTCTTTTTGGTTGGCGCCTCCAGCGTCGGGGTCTGGTAGCCCCGAGCCTCTACAGAACCCGACATGTCACATTTTCAATTCTCGATGGAGGTTTTATGAGAGCGTTAGATGGTTCATATGGACTGGCAAATCCTCCAAACAACCCTGCATAAACAGGGTAGCCTAAGGCTTCATCACTGACACAGTGGAGGAAGGGGGTATGGGGCTGGTCAATCCAAAACAGGAAGCGATTGCACTACAAATGAAGTGAACCACAACTCACTCCGTGGACCTGGATGGCACTAGATATTGTTTGAAAATTAGCCCTTACAAGGACACCTAAACATATGGAAGGGACCTTTTGTGTAATCGCAAAGGAATGGACAACAAAATATGATCTCCTTAAAACAGCTCGGGTGACCCCAAACACCCCCTTGAGAGCCAAACCCCACCCCGATCCCAAGCCGGACCGGGCTGCCTTACTTGAACCTCGATTCTGGGCAAATTGGGAGGAACTTGATGCCTAGAGAGTCACATAAACCTGAGACCAAAGAACAAGTACTGAGACAACCCCGATTCGGCATCCAGTGGCTGGTAGTGTAGTAGTAGTCCCCTAGTCCCTCTTTTCCAAAGACACTATATGGCTGTCATGGAGTGTGGAAGATAGAACACCTTTGGAACAAGAGAAGGAAGACCTGAAAGACCTGAAAGACCTTAAGCTAGCAAGAAACACTTCACCTGCGACTGGCTCCTGAGGGGCACAGTGGCGACAATCAGTGACAGCAGGCTGTGTTGGAGGAAATGGGACACCACATGAGGAGTGAAGACCGGCGCTCAAGGAAACTCCTTTCCTCCGACTGTTTTCTTTTTTCTACTGGCCGAACCAGAAATGGTGCCGCTTTGAAAGAGATGGCAAGCTGTCAGTCAATCCTCCATTCACTGGAGGAATCAATGCTGGTCAAGGGTCCTTTGACCGGAGGGAAGGAAGGGTTGAGTGGGTTGGTTTATGTGTTCTCGACTTGCCGGGGGAATAGGAACCCAACTACCACTCCCCAAAATGGATGAGGGGCCAAGACCACGAGGACCCGTTCTGTGAAGAAAAGAGAAGTGCCTGCTGGTACGAACCTGATCAGGCGCTCGATCTCCAAAGCAAAGACCTAGCAAGAGTGTGTTGTGTAAGCAATGTGTGTGTTTCTCTTATAAATGCTAGCCCACCGACAATCTCCACGCCACTCCAACCAATACAAGCAAGAAAGAACCATTCAGAAGTGCAAGGTCCCCTATGCTGTGTGGTTCAATAGGTAATGTCCGCACATCCGCTCAATTGATGTGTACTTGGGCTATAAATAACAAAGGGGTAAGTCCGGTTGTGGCACAAAGGAGTTTGAAAAGGGCGACAAAATCACACAGGCAACAAACTCGCGCGCCGAGTTTGAAAGGGCAACAAAAGCATTTCTACCTGTGCACTGAGTTTGAAAAGGGCAACAAACTCATGCGGCGAGTCTGAAAAGGGCAACAAAATCACATGCAGGCCATAACCATTTTTACCGATATCGCCCTTTTCAAAGTCCGCGCCCAATTTTGTTGCCCGCACATGTTTTTTCCCCCTTTTCAAAACGGAAAGTGTGACACTTCCCAACTTGTTTTAATAACAAATTAGCAAGCACCCCCGCATCCATAGGCATGCCCTACCTATACCGCACATCTGCAACTGAGGCTGAAGCCTTAAACCGCCATCCGAGCCTCTTTTTGCCAAGGCGGATTTTCCCCTGCGCACCAAGCTTTGCTAAAACACCACTGTGGCACTTTTTTTTTTCGTTTTGCTGACGCCGGCAGCCATTTTCGTCCGGCAGCTCCGAACCTTCAAAATTTTCAGATAGGCTCGATTTCAATTTTCAAGTTCACCTACGCAATGCATAGGCGTGTTAAAACACGAGAACATCCAAACATCTTTTCCCGATACATTTTGTTGGCGCTTGCAAGGTCCTGCGGGACCAGCACGGCATGCGATTTGCCTACCGACCATCAGATACAAACAAGACCTTAGGATCAACAGAAAACTGCATTTCAAACGAGGTATGGTCTGTGTGAGTTTGTGGCGATGCCATTGGGCTCTTTAATACATTTCAATATGCCATGAAAAGAGTATTAACATACTCTTAACTGGCTTCTATTTGGTAAGACTTTTGATCTCCTCTGAAACCACAAGTATAAGACCCGAGTTTGAACGCACTAGAATCTTATACTTGAGTCATGAAATCTTAGAGGAAGGACTGAGGCCGGAAGATGCAAAGATAGACACCATTAGGGATTGGCTGTGATCGAAGTCAGTAACTGAGGTCATATCATTCTTGGCGTCACTGGGTATTATAGACAACTCGTCGAAAACAACAACAGTTCAGCATGCCCTTTAACTGATCGAACTCCATTGACACCCCCACACGTGGTTAACCTGGGGTACGGAATGTGAGTTGGCATGTAAGATAATTGAAGTTGGCTCTCATGCATTATCTTGTCCTAAAGATTGCACATCCCAATAAGTCGTTCGTAGTTACCACTTTGCTAACAAATACGGAGTAGGAGCCGTGGGACAACAAGCACAGAGGCGTAAGTTGAGACCAATTGAGTACCTCCTGTCAAAGAAAATGCATCTCAGAAAATGACACATTGCACCTATGACTAAGAACTATATGTTCTTTATGCACTCCATATGACACGAAACACTGGACGGCGGACACATGACCTCCATAACAAAAATTGTGAAGCATGGTCCGACCATGAGACACTCCAGTGCATCAAAACTCCAATACTTTCCTATGATCTCAAGAATTGGATACAAGTCGCAACTGGTACGACTTAATGCTGAAGCATGGGAAAGGTAAGCATAATATGGTTGCTGATTCTTTCTTGAGGAGGGCTGATTTCCTCGCTGATTTCCTCGGTGCACAGGTAGATGGGCGTGTACGCCACCCGGCGGAAGATTCCTATGGTACAGAAATTTTTCTCCTAGAAATCATCATATGTCTAAAGACTCTAAACAGACAAGATAGAATGGCGGGTCTGTTGTTCTCCAGTAAGGGTGGTGCAAGGAAAATGAGCAGTAGCGAGATGACAATAACCAGATTGGACAATCACATTGAAGGCCAGATAGTATCACTGTGTCCAGAAAGCAGAAATGCACCAATATAACACCAACGAAGATTTGCAACAATGAAAACCAATGTCAATGAGAGCTTGCTCTCGCCACCACCAACATGAATGTCCATGCCCTATCTCCCTAGTTGGCGCTCGGCGCCCAGCCTACTTCCTACAGAGCTACTCTCTGCCTACTAATTGACAATGCAACTGTTGACGTCAGCAGCCTACGAAGTACTTGAAGGTGTCGCCCATGCAGACCATCGCCAATACCAGGTATGTGCCCTCACATCACCATCATCATCATCCTTCTCTCTCTCCCCTGTCTTACTCCCACGTCTTCCCTCTGTACACCCGAAGACCACCCCTGTGCCTCACTGTAGTCCAAGCCCAACAAGCTATGGAGGCTGGGCTATGGCGCTGCCCTCAGCAGCGCCCTGCTCCCTGCACGACCGCACGCGCTAGCACCTTACCTCTCAGCGCCAGCAGCAGCCTACGAGCGTCCACTCCAGCAGCGCTTCCGCTAGCATGCGAGTGCCTGAATGATGCTGACGGTGGCGAGCTCTTTCCTATATGGAATGAGCCTGCCTGCCTTCGCAGCCTGGCTGGACTGGGCCTGGGCCCAGAAGCTTCCGGTAGGCCCCAGGATGTTGCGCTTGTGTTGCAGCTACTGGGCCTCTTTCGGTTGGGCCTCCCAGCTGTCAGTGTATGAGACTGCGATTCTCTCCCAGGGCCTGCATTCTTGGAAAGACCCAGAAGGCCGTGGAATGTCTTTGTTGCTCGGCCTGTATTTCCCTTCAACCGACTGGCGCGTCACAACTGTCTGGATGTCCCCCAAATACGAAATTGACAGCTGAGGGCCTCTCGTAATTAGTTAGGCCCGCCTTCACTTAGGGCGGGCGCAGATGCAACAGGGGCCCCTTAGGCCTGCCGGGGACCCGAATCCTCGCATTCGCTCCTCCTTTACTTCGATAGTCCTCTGAGAAGTTCTTATGTAACAGGCTGCTTCCCTTTCAGCGTTCTCTCGTAACTTTAGATGATTTGGGGAGCAGTCTTCATTAATTCCTCTCTTGTGAACCACCGGTCTTCTTGAGGATCAATGTGATGTCTGAACCGCACTCTGTATTGTGTTTGTGGCTTTGGCGGTCGACCCCTTCCTGGAGGTTTGGGTACAGACATCAGCTTGTGCTCAAAGGTATCGTCAATGTGCACGTGTCCATCCATGGTTGGGGGCAGCATTGATCTCCTGAAGGGAAACTGATCAGTGACAGCGAAAGGTGCCAACTTGGAGGCATGGAAAACAGGGTAAGTACGCAAGTGTGCAAGAATGCGAATCGCGTATGGAGGCCCATCTGGTTGATCCCCTACAATGTCTAAGATCTTCCAGGGCCCAAAGTACTGTGGCATTAGTTTGCGTGAAATCCCCACCTCTTGACCTAGTTCGGATGATTTGTCCCAGACTCTATCACCTACCTGAAAGTTAGAGGGCCGTCTATGCTTACTCTCAGATGAGATCATAGCATCCTGAGATTTTCTAATATGTTCGACGGCCTGCTGCAGCATTTGTTCGTACTTGACAACAAACTCTATGTTGCCAAGTGTTGCAGTGGGTTGTCTTTCTGGTAGCAGAAAGTCAAGTGCAGTTTTGGGCTTCCAACCAAGGTGCAGTTGGTTGGGGGTCATTCCAATAGTATTGTGCACAACGTTGTTGCACAAGCTGGCGACGAGAGGTAACTTCTCGTCTCATCTTGACTTGGCTTAATATAATGCCGAAGCAGCTGTTGTACTACTCAGTTCATCTGTTCTGCCTGGCCATTAGACTCAGGGTGGTTCCCTGACGTCATTTGTAGCTTGGTGCCCATTTGCTCAGTTGTTGAATGTCACAGTTCGTTGGTAAATCTCACGTCTCTGTCACTAACTATAGAGGTAGGTAGACTGAAGTCACGTACCCAGTTATCCATAAAGAGCTTGATGATCTGGTCAGTTATGGCTGTCTCAGGCATAGCAATTAGTCTTGCATATTTAGTAAATCTATCCACAATGACAATTATATGCCTTTTTCCACTCGTGTTGGTCATGAGAGTATCCATGAAATCCATGGACACACTCTGCCAAGGTCCAGCAGGGATAGGCAGGGGTTTAATCAATCCCAAAGGTGCCTGCGTCCTTGGTTTGTCACGTTGACAAACTTGGCAGGTCTCTACATATTTCTTTGCATCCTTCATCATTGTGGGCCACCAAAACTTTTGTACTAGGTTAGTTGATGTCTTTCTATAGCCAAAATGTCCAGTTGCATCATGACATTCCCCTAAAAATAAACTACGCAAAGACTCACTATTAGGAACACACGGTCTTTTTTTCCCTGCCTTGTCAAGAAACAACAATCCATTGACCAACACAAACTCATCGGAGGTAGCTTTATCCTTAGCCTCCAGTTTGTGAATGATCTCAGACAAAACTGGACCTTCTTGATAGGCTTCCACCAGTGATCGAGTGAGTTCCTGAGATATGCCAAACTCAGTGAGTAGCGCGCCCAGATAATCTGCCCACCGAGAGCACAAGTTGTGTCTTGATTGGATCAAGTTGGTAGTCTTAATTGGATCAAGTTGGTAGTCTTACATGTCTATCACATGTATCCATCGCTTGAGTGTGTCAGAGAGCACAAGTTGTGTCTTGATCCAACGCAAGGTCTCATGGTCAGATCTCACGTAGAAGAATCTGCCTAGGAGATGAACTTTGCTAGCTTTTGCGACGACATCTTCTTACTCATATACTCGATTGAACTCAACTTCTTCCCCTCCTTTTGCGCAAGGACCGCGCCTATGCCATATTGGCTGGCGTGTGTGGTCACAACAAAGGGTTCTTCAGGATCCGGAAGTTTGAGGACTTCGTAGTGCGTCGGCGCATACTTCAATTTCTTGAAAGTCGCTTCACACTCTTCAGTCCACTCCCAAGGGGTGTCGAGGCGAGTTAGATCTGTTAGTGGGGAGGCTATAGTACTATAGCTCTTAACAAACAGACAATAGTAGCCCGTCATCCCCAAAAATGATCTGACCTCAGTAATAGTCTGAGGTCTGGGTCTGTCCCGTATGCTCGCCACTTTGGCATCGTCCGGCCTCAACCCTTCCGCAGAGATTTCATGACCCAAGTACAAGATCTCAGTGCGACTGAACTCGCATTTCTCCAAGTTAACCTTGTAATGGTGCTGTCTTAGAAGACCTAACACTATTTTTAAGTGCTCGGCGTGCTCCTCTACAATCCTACTAAAGATAAGGATATCGTCGAGGTACACGACGATAAACTTGTCTAAGTACGCATGAAAAATCATATTCATCGCATGCTGGAATGTCCCAGGAGCATTGCATAGGCCAAAGGGCATCACAACAAACTCGTACAAAACGTACCTGGTTTGAAAAGCGGTTTTGTGTTGGTCCTCAGGTCTAATAGCAATTTGATCGTATCCGAACTTTAGATCTATCTTAGTAAGGTACCGACATCCCTGCACTCTGTCCAATAGGTCGTCGATGCGGGGTAGGGGCTCTGCGTTCTTTACTGTGATGGCATTGAGGCCCCTATAGTCAATGCGCATCCTTAAGGTACCCCACTTCTTAGGGACAAATAAGACGGGCACACCGTAAAGGGAGGTACTAGGCCGAATCCATCCCTTTTTTGTGAGCTCCTTCAGCTGACGGCGGAGCTCATCCAACTCCGCAGGAGACATCCTATAGATTCGTCCTCTAGGCACCTTACTACCTGGGACAACCTCTATCGCATGGACCACCTCCCTTTCCACCACGCCTGTGGGCTCCTCAAAAGGGTCGGAATATTGTGCGATGACTGATTCTATCTATGGCGGTGTTTTAACAGCCTCCCCTTTCTCAGAGACAAAGACTAGATACATGCCCTCCTCACAATTCTGCTTGTAGTAGTTATAGAAAGAGGATGCGCACATGCACCCGTAGTTTTCCACTAGACTGCTAACTCTCAACTTTTGCAATCTAACGGTTCTACCGTTGGGCATCTTGTGGATCAACACCTTTCTATCCCAACCAAATTGAGGTTGAGCAACCTCGAGGTAGTACATGCCTAGTAACATATCAAACAACAGTTCGTCGCTAACGAGGAATGAGATTTTGTGTCTCACTTCCCCCTCTCCATAAAAGAAGGAACAGACTACATCCTTGACATAGTCTTTAAGTACCATTTGGCGCTTGTTGGGTAGCGTAGAAACTACAATTCTGCTAAGCCACTGCACTTGGTCCCCTCAGTGCAGTCTATCCAGACAAGCACGACTGATGAAATTCCGTGTAGAGCCTATGTCTGCAAAGGAACCCACTTTGCGGCCACCTACATCAACCTCTACCACGAAATGTTCACCCTTTGGACCTCTACTGATCATCGCCCAAAAGTCTCTGGGGTCCTTTCCTGACCACTCAGACTGTAACTCTTCTAAGGACTTGGACACATCTCTCGAACAGAGCGTCGGTGGGTCTAAACGTGTCTGCGGGGCGATGTTCGGGTCACTAGCCTTGGCCAACGCCTGAAGTGGGGAAGGCAACGTTACCACTTCAGCACGAGTAAGAGCGGCTAACACTCCTACTGGCTCGAGGTGTTTCCCTGCGAAGTGCTCGCAGAAGCACTGCCAGGGTTCAAGGATAAGCCCACTACTGCTGGAGCGGCTACCCTCGTGGTGACCTTCTTGGCCCGACAAGTTCTTGAAGTGTGGCCATAGTTGCCACAGTTCATACATGTGCCCCTGTCAACCCGGTCCCTCCATACCTCGTAATCTAAACCAAGTTTTACCCATGCGAGTGTTCCTTGGTCGCCCTGACCCGTAGACCGGCCTACCTTCTTCTTCTCGGTCCCCCTAGCCTTTTCTTTGATAGGGGCCACGACTCCCCCATCCGAAGTCTCATTGGCCTCATCATGCTCTGTCTCATCCCCAAGGTCTGAGAAGTCGTCAATTTTCGTCGTCTGACCATCATGATCGATGAACATTAGCTGACCCTTCTTCTTCCAGTCTTGGGGAAGTTTCTTCCTCCTACCATCTCCCTGACTCTGATGCGCGGACCCAGGTTTTGCCTCTATATCCAAGGCCTTCTTGCTGAAAGCAGCGAAATTGCGGTGGTTGACGTAGGCCTCATCCACCAGCTTAGTCCTAACCTCTGCAAGCATACATCTCAAGTAATCCGTGCGGAGTACCTGCTGGTCGTAGCGCACACCAGGTAACACGAGCAAACGTTCTACGGTATTTGTGATCTCACAAACATTCTTGTACCTTTTGGCACAAAGATTGTTGATCGTGTCGGTGACCTTCTGAGCCCCTTGAGGGTCATGCCACCTATTATACACAGACCGTACGAAGTCTTCCAATGTCTGGGCCTGGGCCCAAGCATCGAAGTTCTGACCGTAGCCCTGTTGCCATTCAACCAACGCGTTGTCGATCCCTCTAAAAAGGAGGCAACAACTACGACTTCCCGCTCTGGCCTTGTGAGCTTGTGCCTCACATAAGTAGGTACTTTCCTCACCCAGGTATCCAAGTCCTCGTCCTTCTTCCTGTCGCCAGAGAAGGGCTTAGGATTTAGCAAGGGTATCTCGAGCATCCACTGCATAGGTTGGATCTGCCCAGGCGATTATTGCAGGGGCTGCATAGCCACTGACACAGGTTAGCCTGCAGCTGTCCAAACACTGGCAATGTAGCTGCCACCGTCCTAGATGGTACGGTAGAAGAGATAAGAACCAGACCACTAACTACTGGTTGACTACTTGAAAGAGGGATGCCATACTTGGGTGAGAAAGAGAGCCCTACTGGCGACGACATCACTGAGGGACCCGCAACCGAAGGGGGAGTAACAACATACTGAGGTTGTCTCATCATAGGACGAGGAGCCTGCAGTGCAGCCAGAATTTGTCTCTGGCCTGCCACGAGTTCAGCCAACACTTCCTACTAGACAACTTGCGTTTTCAGCCACGCAAAGCAACGAGTTACGCAGTGCTTGCATAGCAGGATCAAGTGTGGACTCGTCTAATGCTTCTAATTTGCTTAGCTCATGTCTCCTACTCCCTAGTCTAGCTTTTCAAGTATAGCCCTTTGCCTTCTCTCCGCTGCCTCTCTGAGTTGCTTCTGCAACTCATTATGAAGTTCTTCTGCCTGGAGGATCTCATAATCCTCTGCTGAGAGTTAGGTTGCTGGCTGACTTGCAAGCCAACAGATTGACTAACCATACCTTGAGTGCCCTGACTCGATTCTGACGAAGAGGCCTGGGACACGGCCTGTGACATTGTGGAAGAAGTAGCCATAGTTGTGCCTGTGCTGACGTCGGTCCTAGCCCCAGCACTAGCTGCAGCTGCTCTTGCTCTCCGCAATATCTCCCTTGCCCTGGCTTCCCTTCGCAGTCTCCTTTCGTCTCCCAGACCTAACTCCTGGAAGGTGAGTGGACGACTGAGAGCGATTCTACGAGTGACCCTAACGTCTTCGACTAGTTCTTCCTCCTCCTCACTATTGACAGCTTCACTCATGAGCTACAGTGTTGGTACTCTAAACTAGAACCCACACTGGATCCTACCTCAGCAGGGCATACGACCGATTAATGTTTGACTCTAAATTCGATAAGCCTAAGAAGTAGTCAAGTGGTAACCAGCACAACCCTCTTGTCAGATGATGCCGAAGAATTGACTCACTGTAATGCTCCTCGACCACCCTAGGTAAGTGCCGACAGTCCTCACGGTCACCCCTTCTCCCTGATCCCACAGTCCTCACGGTCCTGCTGCGCTAGCAGCTGTCCGCGGCTGCACCTCCTCCTTGCTGCTTGGCCACTACTTGCACACACAGAGCTAGTGCTGGCTGCGAGTGCCTCCGAATGTGACAAATCTCACCGCCTCCTCTCTTTCGGCCTCTCTGGAGGCCGAGTGCGGGCCACAGTAAGTAGTCCATTCTGCCTACCAGCCGGAATGTGGGTTCCAGCCTCTGTAACTAACTCAGAGGTTGATTTTCTGACTGAGTCACAGCCCTTTGAGCTCTGGGTAGCCATTCTACTGTCTTTTCAGGCCTTTACTCAATATACTTCCAGGGCTTGATTTAATCATAGCGGTATTATGGGTTTCCATCCCAAGTGTAGCTGGTTGGGTGTACGGCATGTTGCATAGTGTATGGCGTTATTGTACAGCCCAGCTACTTGAGGCAATATGATGTCCGAATTGAGTTGATCAGGACTTGTGTAATGTTGGAGAAGTTGCTGCACTTGTCTGTTCTTCTGCTCGGATTGGTCGTTAGCATGACGATGATTCCTTGAGGTGATCTGGAAACAAAAAAAATATAGCGGTATTATGGGTTTCCATCCCAAGTGTAGCTGGTTGGGTGTACAGCATGTTGCAGAGTGTATGGCTGCCCAGCTGCCTGAGGCAAAACCCGCAGCACCCCATTGCGAGGATTCGGGTCCCCGGCAGCCCTAAGAATCCCCTGTTGCATCTGCGCTCGCCCTAAGTGAAGGCGGACCAACTAATTACGAGAGGCCCTCAGCTGTCAATTTCGTATTTGGGGTCCAGACAGTTGTGACGCGCCAGTTGGTTGAAGGGAAATACAGGCCGAGCAACAAAGACATTCCACGTCCTTCTGGGTCTTTCCAAGAATGCAGGCCCTGGGTGAGAATCGTAGCCTCATACACTGACAGTTGCGAGGCCCAACCAAAAGAGGCCCAGTAGCTGCAACACAAGCGCAGCATCCTGAGGCCTACCGGAAGCTTCTGGGCCCAGGCCCAGTCCAGCCAGGCTGTGAAGGCAGGCAGGCTCTTTCCATATAGGAAAGAGCTCGCCACCGGCAGCCTCATTCAGGCACTCGCATGGCAACGCTGCTGGAGCAGACGCTCGTGGGCTGCTGCTGGCGCTGAGCGGCGAGGTGCTAACGCGTGCGGTTGTGCAGGGAGCAGGGAGATGCTGAGGGCAGTGCCATAGCCCAGCCTCCATAGCTCGTTGGGCTTGGACTACAGTGAGGCGCAGGGGTGGTCTTCGAGTGTACGCAGGGAAGATGTGGGAGTAAGACAGGGAGAGAGAGAAGGATGATGATGATGGTGATGTGAGGGCACATACCTGGTATTGGCGATGGTCTGTATGGGTGACATCTTCAAGTACTTCGTAGGCTGCTGACGTCAACAGTTGCATTGTCAATTAGCACGCAGAGAGTAGCTGTGTAGGAAGTAGGCTGGGCGCCGAGCGCCAACTAGGGAGATAGGGCCTGGACACTCATGCTGGTGGTGGCGAGAGCAAGCTCTCATTGACATTGGTTTTCATTGTTACGAATCTATATTGGTGTTATATCTGGCCTTCAATGTGATTGTGCAATCTGGTTATTGTCATCTCGCTACTGCTCATTTTCCTTGCAATTTGGTATCAGAGCTGGTTCGAACTGCGCTCATTGATTCTTCGCAATAGCTGTTCAGTGCTTCGCATGAGGTGTGGGGCAGTGATAAGGCTTGGGCATTGAACGGTAGGCGGCCCAGGGTCGTGTGGGTGCGCCAGGAAGCTGTGTGGTGACATAGAGGTGTACGCTGGATGATGAGAGCTCGCTGATGTCGCATTTAAGCCGAGGTGGAACTGCATTCTGCTGTTGGTTGTGCCAAGGCAAAGACCGGTCATCATACATACACTCAGTTTGCCGGCGAGAAATCTGTGGTTGGGGGTATGTTGCTCTCTTCCTTATCTACCCTCTTCATTGCTTCTTACCGTGAGGAAGTGAGTTTTGCCTTGAGAGTCCTCTCAATGTGAGGTGTCGTGAGCACTCAACCTCGAGAGTCGACATTCTTCCTGGGCAGCAAGTTGGTGGGAGATGGGCGAAGCCTCTGAAGGGCCCTGGACGAAGCACTCGGGTCATGGTAACCATGCCAACCCGCTGGGACTAGTACACCCATGCTTTGCCGCAAGTCCTTGGTTCTGCTGCTGCGCAATAGAGGTCATGCAGGGCATGCCAGCCCTTTGAACAAACACTTTCCAGACCGTCTTTAAATATTTCTGGCGGGGACTCAGTGTCGACGCTAGTTGTGATCGGCGTCCTGTCTGCGACGTTAAATAATTCCTGAGGACCTTGGGGGATGTCCTTAAACTGCCTCTTGATCAGCCAGATAAAACCGAGTGTAAGGCTCGTTGCATGCGAGGATAAAAAAGGTGCAGGGGCTGGCAGGTTCGGCGTAGACTTGGGGCACAGGGTTGGGCTGGATTGCACACCTTCAAACACACTGCTCAACCAGATGCCTAGGAACGTCGACACACAATGACTACTCAAGAGGGATACAGGGAAAGGGTTGGATTCCGGTAACTGTTCGCGGTGGCACTAAATAGATAAACTGCCATCCAGCATACATCTTTGCAGGAGATCTTATTTTTATTTTTGATTATTTAGTTGTTACAGACTTAACTGACAACTAATAGACAATTGCAGATAGATAGAAATCCTTGCTGCATGCAATCTGTTTCAGAGTAATCTAAAAATAGATTAGGGAGAGCGGAGACGTAGTAGTAAGATGTGTGTGTAGAGAGAGTGAGAGAGTCTACAGACATACATACCATCATAGAGCTACTACATTATTGTTGTATTTATTACTGGAGGTGAGAAGTGGGGCTTTCTTCGTCAAAAGACTTCAGTGTCCAGTGTGTTCTCATTTCGTGCACTCTCAACTTCGTAATTCTGCTTTCAACTCTGCTCACATTTGTCTGTTCTGGTATGGGTCTTTTGCAGTCTACTGTATTCGTTAGATAGATCAAATACAATCAGAGAGTGCAGTGCGAGGCCACTGCCTCTATGAGCCCCATTCGCCCCCATTTCGGAGCAAGTCGGCCGCCCTAAGTGAAGGCAGGCTCAACGAGGCCCTCAGGGACCTATTTCGGCCATTGCGCAACTAAGGAAATTCAGGCAGTTGCGCAGCGCCAGTTGGTTGAGAGAACCCAGGCCCTGGGCCGCCTGTGTGAATATATGGAAAGCAGGCCTTGGGGCTGAATACGGGTACTGGGCCAAACACAGGCCAAAGGCAGTTGGGTGCGTGCAACCACCTCAGGCCCAAGGCCTGTTCTCGTTCGTGCTGGGCCTCAAGCTACCGAGGCCTACTGGAAGCTTCCTGGGACTGAACGCAGGCAGGCCACTTCGATATAGCAAAGGGCCTGTCTCCACAATGGGCATTCGGGTGTTGGCTGCATGCTGCGCACGCGCTGCTGCGCTGAAGCTCGCTGGCACTCACGCGCTCACGAGCGAGCAGGAAGGAGCAGGAAGCTGCGCTGCTGTAAGCTGGGTGTGGCGCAGGGTGGTCCTTGGGTGCAAGTGGCATCTGTGTCTTGGGGAGCGAGGTTGTGAGTGAGGCGAGAGACATACCTGGTGCTGGAAGCGTGCGACATTGGTTGCTGTATGCTCGTACTTCGGGAAAGCTGTTGTTGTCATCATTCGGCATTATAGTCTAGGCTAGATAGGATCTGCCTTCTGTTGTCTAGGCGCCGAGCGCCAGATAGGATATCAACATTGGTTCTTTGCATTGATGATGATGATGAGACTTTACCAGCATTGTCAATTATGAGCTCTTGGTGTCTTCTTATTTGGTGAAACTCGTGATGCAATTCTGTTGTTGGTTCGAGGTCACAACTATCTGGTCTTGTGTATATGATGCTGTTTGATTGCTGAAGTTCGCTATTGCTCATCTTCCTTGCAATTTGGCATCAGAGTTGTGGTACAATTGCGCTCAGCTGCGCTTGTCTTCTGCCTAATGCAGTACATACATGCGGTCTGCTTGGTGAGTTGGGCCGTAAGTGGTGTGTAGGGAGGAGGGCAGAGACGAGTGAGTGGCGACCCAGGAGGTGAGGGAATCGCCATGAAGGCTACGTGGTGAATGTGGGTCTGGACAGTGTGATGAGAACTACCTAATGTGCGATTGGTGCTGAGGTGGAACGGCGTGCAATGCTGGTTGTGTCGAAGCAATGACTGGTCATCACAATCGACATCAGGTCATTTGGTGAGATTATCTATGTGGTTGGGGGCAGCTATTTGAGGTACGTTGCTCTTAACCTTATCTACCCTCTTCGACACTTCTTACCGTGAGGTTATGTGTTCCTTCTTGAGAGTCCTCTCATTGTGAGGTGTCAAGTGTGCTCAACCTTGAGAGTCGGCAATGTTCACGTGGAGCATCTGGGAGAAGATGGGCGGAGCTTTCTGAAGGGCCCTCGACGAAGCACTGGGTCACGGTCACCATGCCAACCCACCGGGAGTAGAGCACGCATGCTTTGTTGCTTGTCCTTTGTTCGGCTTGCTGCGCTATTAGATGGGTACTGAAGGGCAGGCCAGCCCTAAGTGGGAGACGAGACCGGGCGTCTTTAAATAAACACCCGAACAGGAAATCATTGGCTGTGATCGTCGTCCTGCTGCGACGTAAAATAATTCCTGATGACACTTGGGGGCGGTCGTTAAATTGCCTCTCGATCAGCCAATGATTGTAAGGCTCGCGGCACGCGAGGATAATCCAGTGCAGGGCTGGCCAGCTCAACAGATACTCGGGGCACAGCGGTAGGCCGAACACACACCTTTTAGACACGCAACGCTCTCCGGATTGCTCAGGGACGCTGCCGTCAAGTGACATTCAGGGGAGCTAAGGGAGGGGTAGATTTCAGGTGATAAGTTTGCCAAAAAAAATCCATACTGTCCTATCCACACAAAAGATTCTATTTTTGTTTTGACTGGTTAGGTGTACAACCATTTGATATCTGACAGACAACATAATTAGAACTGTATCTGTTCATTGTGCATTCCGTTCGCGAACTAATCAGGCTAAAAATAGTTTCGTTTGTAGGAATTTGAACTTACCTGTTGACCCCAAGTGTATCTACTCCGAAATAGCCACCAATTAATTATTTATTTATTTTAAATTGGTCTCTGCACTCCACTGCGGTAGGCATCTAGAGTGCACTAGTGCAGACTGTGTGCAGTGCTGTAGCTTATGAGCGACAGGGAGGACACTAGAGAGGACAACCGGATCTTGCGATCGGCGAGACGCCCGATTGCCCACTTGGCATTAGGACCAGAGGATGACACGTACCTGTTCCGCCAGCGTAGGGCGAGGTTGCAGCAGCAGAGGAGGGCTAGAGCAGCAGAGGCTAGCAAGGCACTTGCAAGTGAAGCCGCAGCTTCGGAAGCCATGGCCACCTCTGCGCAGCAGACTACTCAAGCCGGTAGTTCAGGATCTGTAGGGTCAATAGTCGCACAGACCCAGAGTCAGTCCGTTGGCGTTATGGCAAGCCAGCCACCGGTGATGACACCCGAGGAGGTGGCCATACAGCGAGCTGCTGCTCGCGAGGCACAACTACAGCAAGCTTTAGGAGAGAGAAAGGCTGAAAAAGAGAGAATGATTAGAAGGAGAGCCAGGATGCAGTGGAGGCAAGAGGACGTCAGTGAGTTAGGGGAGATGGACCCAATAGAAATGGATGATGATGTGAGAGTCATTCGGTCGGTCCTGTTAAGTGTAATGGAGATGCAGGATCACCAGACGGAGATCTTACAGGACATCCAGCAGAGTTTGGCTGTGTTAGTCGGGCGGATGCAGGCGTCACCATCACCGTTCGGGCCAGGTGCCTGGCCCGTTGCACATCCTCCTCCTTTTGTCCCACCGGTGACATCCCCATATGTAGCCCCATCATCGGTCGCTATCGTTTCCCTGGGCATGCCGTTATCAGGAGGGCTCTCAGCAGGTCCTAGTTTGCAGGTCCTTGTACAACCAGTGTATTCCCAACCTCCGTTGCAGATTGCAGTTACAACGCAACCTGCTGTCTCGCAGCCTGTACAGCCGCAGGGTGCACAACCGCTGCAGCCAGTGCAGCCGCATGTATCACAGGGTCCACAGCCCAATGGGATGCAGGGACCGGGACAAACACAGTGAGTACCAAAGACGGCCATCGCTGCTCCTAAACCCTTCACAGGGGATAAGAGGGACGAAGACCTCGACACGTGGTTGAGGGCAGTGCCGGTCTATGTCAAGCGTAAGCTTACCTTGCCGCACGAGGAAGTGCTTGTGGCTGCATCCTATCTAGAGGGTAGTGCAGCATGATGGTTGAGCGGGTTAGTGCAACTACAGGGGTACGGTCATGACTTCCGCGCTTGGGCGGTCACCCAACAATTGGATGACTTCCTTAAGCTGGTGGAAGAAAGGTGGCATGATCCTCAGGAGGCCCAAAAGGCCACTGATGCGATCTTGACACTGCACACGAGGCAGTTTAAGTCAATAAGGGAGGCCACCAACGCTGTAGAGCGTCTGATCTGTGTCCCTGGGGTGCGCTATGACCCCCAGGTTTTACTCACCTCCTACCCGAGATGCTTTCCTATGCCTCTCAGAAATCAGTTGGCACGTGAGGCCAACATCAATGTTCACAACTTCCCCTCGTTCAGCAAAAAGGCCCTAGACCTTGAGGGGAAGATAGGGCATGGACATAATCCCACAATGGACGGTAGGAAGAAAACACTGCCTCCCAACTGGAAGGCGAAGGGCCGCATTATGTTTGTCGATAACGATGGTTCAACCATCGAGTTAGACGACACCTTCTAGGAGGGAGTAGGTTCAGAGGCTGGCAGCGTTGAAGCTTCAGGGGGTGGAGTTGTCGCTGTCGTAGCTCATAAAGGTAAGGCGACCGGTAGACGCCGCGGAGGCTACAGGTCAAGGAGTCAAGTTGACCCCAACGCTCCCCCATGGGAGAAGGCGGGTCTCACAGAGGACGTGTGGAGAGATTGGTATACACGGCATACCTGTATTCGTTGTGGTCAATATGGCCATAACCAATTCAAGTGCCGCAACAAGAAGGTGACCGATAAGATCCCGCCTACGATGGGGCAGGTGTTGGGATCCTCCCATCCCGTTGGTAGCAATGTAGCTAGTACTTATGGCACTGCTCCGGGAAACACGTCGGGCTAGTAGGAATAGTAGTTCCTGCTAGGGTCGAGGTGGTGGAGACACCCTCACCATCTCTCGAGATGGCCCAAGCTACTGACTCCAGCGTCGTCCCGCAAACACGTCCAGACCCATCGAGCCTTTGTTCGATGAATGTGTTTGAGTTCGTAGAGGAGCTAGAGGAGTGGTCTAGATCGGACCCGCTAGCTTCTTGGACGGCTCTAGTCAAAACCTCGAAGGGTGAGATGTTCGTCAGCGATGTGGTCATTGGCGGCCGCAAGGCTGGGGCCTATTATGACACTTGCTCGACTAGGAACTTTATCAGTCGCGCATGCGTTGAGAGGCTGCGCTTACAGGGGCAAGTGCAGCGCCTGAGTCGACCTGTGGAGTCGACCTGTGCCAACAAACAGCGCATGGTAGTCAACGACTACCTCCAAGATGTTGAGTGTTGTTTCCCGTACGCGAGAGGGGAATTGAGACATCGCGTCTTGTTCCTAGTGAGTGACGAACTCCCCATGCACATGTTGTTAGGTATGTACTACCTCTCTGTGGCACAGCCCCAGTTTGACTGGGACCGAAAAGTGGTCAAACACACTTTGCCAGGTGGAGGGACTGCCAGATTGCGTAAGTTTAAAGCTAGTAGTCTGATTGAGTCCCACGGATGCATGTGTGCGGCCGCGTTCTACAATTATTATAAGCAAAATCAGGAGGAGGGTATGTATCTAGTTCATGTCTCTGCTGCAGGCAAGCCGGTGAAAATGCCGCCGGAGATAGAGGGAGTAGTTGCTAAGTACCCTGATCTATTTGAAGAGCCAACAGGGGTTGTTGAGAGGGAGGTCGTCCACGCAATAGAGATTATCGCAGGGTCTAGCATCCCAAAGGGTAGGATCTATCGGATGTCTCCAGGCGAGCTCGATGAGCTTCGCCGGCAACTCAAGGAACTCGTAGAGAAGGGTTGGATCCGACCGAGTGTCTCTCCTTATGGGTCTCCAGTACTATTCGTACCTAAGAAGAAGGAGGGAACACTTAGGATGTGCATTGACTATAGGGGCCTCAATGCCATCACTGTTAAGAATAGAGAGCCCCTACCGCGCATCAACGGTTTGCTAGATAGAGTGCAAGGGTGTCGGTACTTCAGTAAAATAGATCTGAAGTCCGGGTACCATCAGATAGCAATCCGGCCTGAGGATCAACACAAAACCGCATTTCGGACCAGGTACAGTCTATACGAGTTTGTGGTGATGCCTTTCGGTCTTTGCAATGCTCCTGGCACCTTTCAGCACGCTATGAATCGGATCTTTCATGACTACTTGGATAAGTTTGTCATCCTGTACCTCGATGACATACTTACTTTTAGTAAGACTGTCGAGGAGCACGTTGCGCACTTGGACAAAGTCCTGAGTCTTCTGCGACAGCACAAGTTCAAGATCAACGGTGAGAAGTGCGAGTTTGGCTGCACTTGTGTCTTGTACTTGGGTCATGAGATTTCCACGCAGGGATTGAAGCCCGATGACGCGATGGTGGCTAGTATTCGTGACTGGCCGCGTCCTCAGTCTGTGACTGAGATGAGATCTTTCTTAGGGATGACCGACTACTATCGCAATTTCGTGAAAAACTATAGCATAGTTGCCGCCCCTTTGACTGATCTGAAGCATGCGTTGACACCCCATGGGAGTGGCCTGAGAAATGAAAGGCTGCTTTCAGACATCTGAAGCATGCGTTGACGCATGACGAAATCTTAAAACTTCCCGATCCTGACAAGCCATTTATAGTGACTACGGATGCTAGCCAATATGGCATAGGCGCCGTACTTGCACAACAGGAGGGGAAAAAGTTCAGGCCTGTCGAGTACATGTCCAAAAAGATGTCGTCTCAGAAGTTGGCAAAGTCCACCTATGAGAAGGAACTCTATGCGTTGTACAAGGCTCTGACCCATTGGAGACACTATCTCCTTGGGAAGTTCTTCATGCTCAGGACTGATCATCAGACCCTGAGATGGATGAGAACTCAGCCGATACTCTCTGACGCTCTCACGCGTTGGATCGAAGTCATAGAGTAGTATGACTTCGAGCCCCAGTACATCAAGGGCGAGTACAACAAGGTTGCTGATGCCTTGTCGCGTAGACCTGATTTCTCATGTGCGCTGATCACTGAGTTTGGGCTTGAGGACAATGTTACTCAGTCCATGGTGGAAGCCTATCGCGAGGATCCGTTCATGTCGGAGATCATCCGCAGACTCGAGGCAAAGGAAAAAGTGACTTCTGCTGAGTTTGAGTTGGTCAACAACTTGTTGTTCCTTGACAACGCTAGGAATAAACGTTTACGTGTTCCTAATAGGGAGTCTTTGCGTAGTTTATTTCTAGGAGAATGTCATGATGCCACCGGACATTTTGGCTTTAAGAAGACTGCAGCCAATCTGTTGCAGCGATTCTGGTGGCTCACGATGATCAGAGATGCGAAGCTGTACGTGGAGACTTGTCATGTCTGTCAAAGAGACAAGCCACACACTCAGGCTCCTCTTGGGCTTCTGAAGCCCCTTCCAATTCCGGAAAGGCCTGGTGAAAGCTTGTCCATGGACTTCATGGATACACTGGTCACCAGCAAGAGTGGGATGAGGCACATCTTCGTTATTGTGGTCAGATTTAGTAAGTATGGTAGGTTAGTAGCGATGCCGGAAACAGCAAAAACGGAATATGTGATTAGAATGTTCAAAGAGAACTGGGTCAGGGATTTTGGTTTACCGAAGTCCATTATAAGTGACAAGGATGTCCGATTTACCACCGAGTTGTGGAAGGCAGCCGCTGCGGAACAAGGAACACCGTTGCAAATGACTTCTGGGAACCACCCAGAGGCCAATGGCCAAGCCGAGCAACTGAACCGCGCTGTCCAACACCTGATGAGGCATTACATCAAGCCCAACCAGGTGGACTGGGATGAGAAGCTTGCTCTCATCGCCAGCCTGTACAACAACGCGGTACACAGCGCTACCGGGGTGAGCCCAAACCGCTTACTACTGACTTTTAAGCCTAGACTACCCGTGGATTTTCTATTTCCTAAGAACCAGTCAAACTGCTGCTCCGGGTACCTTAGAATTTGCTTACCGGTATGAACAGAAGATGCAGCAGGCTGTAGAACAGATGCAGAAGGCACAGGCGGCTATGATAGAATCTGCGAACAAACACCGCCGTGAGTCTTCATTTCAGGTTGGGGACAGAGTCTGGGTTAAGTCTTCAGAACTGGGACAGGAGCACGGGATCTCCCGCAAGCTCATGCCACAGTACTTTGGACCATGGGAAGTCTTAGATACTGTTGGGACTGATCCGGATGGACCTTCTTATGTAATCCGGATCCCTGGTCATCTTCGTACTTACCCTGTCTTTCACGCCTCCAAACTTGCACCTTTTGAAGAAACTGATCAGTTCCCCTCTCGTCGCTCAATGCTGCCCCCAACCATGGACTGAGAGGTGGATATCGACGATATCGTGGACCACAGGGAGCTGCCAGTGTCAAGACCAACAGGCAGGGGACGTCCTCCGAAGCTGCAGTACCGCGTCCGGTTCCAGCATCACACTGATCCGAAGGAGGACCGCTGGCTCACCAAGGAGGAACTCATGCAGACCGCTCCACAAGTTGTAGCCCACTACGAGAGATCTCTGCAGAAGGGGAAGCGCCCAATGGTTGAAGACTGAGCTTCTCAGAGGACTGTTGAAGCTAACGAGGCGGGAATGCGAGGCCACTGCCTCTATGAGCCCCATTCGGCCCCATTTCGGAGCAAGTCGGTCGCCCTAAGTGAAGGCAGGCTCGACGAGGCCCTCAGGGCCCTATTTCGGCCACTGCGCAACTAAGGAAATTCAGGCAGTTGCGCAGCGCCAGTTGGTTGAGAGAACCCAGGCCCTGGGCCACCTGTGTGAATGTATGGAGGGTACTGGGCCAAACACAGGCCAAAGGCAGTTGGGTGCGTGCAACCACCTCAGCCTGTTCTCGTTCGTGCTGGGCCTCAGGCTACCAGGGCCTACTGGAAGCTTCCTGGGACTGAACGCAGACAGGCCACTTCGATATAGCAAAGGGCCTGCCTCCACATTGGGCATTCGGGTGCTGGCTGCATGCTGCGCTGAAGCTTGCGGGCACTCACGCGCTCACGGGCGAGCAGGATGGAGCAGGCAGCCATAGCCGAGCTGCGCTGCTGTAAGCTGGGTGTGGCGCAGGGTGGTCCTTGGGTGCAAGTGGGATCTGTGTCTTGGGGAGCGAGGTTGTGAGTGAGGCGAGAGACATACCTGGTGCTGGAAGCGTGCGACATTGGTCGCTGTATGCTCGTACTTCGGGAAAGCTGTTGTTGTCATCATTCGGCATTGTAGTCTAGGCTAGATAGGATCTGCCTTCTGTAGTCTGGGCGCCGAGCGCCAGATAGGATATCAACATTGGTTCTTTGCATTGATGATGATGATGAGACTTTACCAGCATTGTCAATTATGAGCTCTTGGTGTNTCTTTGCATTGATGATGATGATGAGACTTTACCAGCATTGTCAATTATGAGCTCTTGGTGTCTTCTTATTTGGTGAAACTCGTGATGCAATTCTGCTGTTGGTTCGAGGTCACAACTATCTGGTCTTGTGTATATGATGCTGTTTGATTGCTGAAGTTCTTCCTTGCAGCAGTATGATGAAAATCGTACGCTGTGTTCGGGAAGAATGAACCATGTGTCAACACTGTCAAGCTTTTTAATTAGATTATTTATTCGTTTTCTATCACTTAACCAATCGACGAGTAGCCACAGTGACTTATTTCACGGGCAAGGACTCGGAAATTTTGAGTTCTTATTGATTGGTGACTTGCACTAACCACTCTAACCGGGTTGCATGTTATAAATGCTCACCAACCAGCAATCTTCATTTCACTACAACGAATACAAACGAGCACAGACCATTTAAGAGTGCTACGTCCTCGACACTTGTGTGTGTGTGTTAAGCACTCTTGCCCACAAAGTCACTATGTGCTCTGCACGCTACAGCCGGGGGAGTTTCGCCCGCCACACACACCCTCTGAGCCTGTCCACATATCCCGAATGGCAACAGCCTGAGCGTGATCACCGACCGACAACACAGAAGTGTGGATTGGACCCCTTCTGGGACACCAGGAGTTTGACCACCTAAAGCACCTTGGCCCCCAACCATGTGCTCTCCGAACGAACGGTTCATGGGAATGCCACCCACAGCAGGAACTCTCTGAACCCACTCACAGAAGTTTGTCCAAGCCTTGGGGACCACCTTTTCCAAATCAAATTCTAGGACCCGGCTTTACATGGCCATCAACACAATCCACACCCCATACCAATATAAGTCTTACCTGGATTGACCACTGAGCGGCGAAGGGCAAATGCGGTTAACCACCAGTACACCCAAGCCTGGAGGCGCTGCACTCTGTGCCAAGCTTTCCAGACCCGCCAGTGGTGCACGTTTTTCCTTTTTCGGCTGGCGCCTCCAGGCATTGTGGTCCGGTAGGCCCGAGGCCCGAAATTTTTGGAGTAGGTGATGAGCAAATCTCCACAGGGCCGGGGCCGTGTACGAGCGGTTTTATGCAGCAGCGAAGCATCAACACAATCCACACTCATACCAATAGAAGTCCTAAGTACCAGCATTGACCACTG
Source organism: Chara braunii (assembly GCA_003427395.1). NCBI lineage: Eukaryota > Viridiplantae > Streptophyta > Charophyceae > Charales > Characeae > Chara > Chara braunii. The sequence goes on along the minus strand of BFEA01000075.1, from coordinate 1,928,045 downwards.
ACCAGCAAAGGGAACAATCGAAAGAGAGAGGGCAAATGATTGTATGCAGCCAATGCAACTTGACATTCCAGCACAACAAAAGAATTGCCTGCTACCGTCTTCAGCTGACTAGACCGCCCGGTCATTATCACTGTATCTAGACTGAAAGTTGCACCAAATACAGCTATCATGACCGGGCGTTCTATTCGGGTGAAGACGGTAGTAAAGGAGTGATCCTAGCAATATAAAAAAAGTTGAACTGTTCTGTTATGGATATGACAGCGGTGGTTGTGCAATAACAACCACTTTCAAGTGATTTTTTCTTACACTACGTTGTGATGGGATGCACCATTTAGCTCGCCTTGCAGATCACCATGCACATTTTCTCGTTAGTACGTCATGGACCGGTGCGGCGGTGCCAGCTGACTGGCATGGCAAAAAACCATGTCATCAATACCCAACCATACCCAGAATTGTTGGGTAGTGATCGTCGGTATGGAAATGACAATCCATTTATGACCATGGCTTGCTGACGCCCTCTCTACGCGTCGGTGCTGCAAGTGAGGCTCCTCAAACCAATTCTAACACGTCCGCGGCGCATTCATAGTTAGTACCCCACACCATCCGCAGAGAGAAGTCTCCCCTTGCAATAGTTTTCCGATCGCATCCGATTCCCACTCTCTCCCCCACACCTCACACAGTGGACGCTCAGTGAATAACTGATTCCATCAAACGAACGTGGAAAACAAAGATAGGATAAAGAACTGTGAGACAGTCGCTGCGAACAAAAAGAAAGGTGGAAAACAAAGATAGGATAAAGAACTGTGAAACAGTCACTGCGAAAAAAAACGACAAAAAGAAACAGTTGCTGCTGACACAGATTCACAGTCGTCTCAGACAGTAAGAGGGACAAAGCAGCTAGCAGAACTTTCTATCAATATGATGAGCTAGTGAATATAGCTCTATCAAGATGACGATGAGGAATTGAATAGCACGGAAGCTGACTTGGGCATTTACGAACATTGAGTTGGTTATAATTGACTCGGGTTGCCTTGGGTCACAAGGGGTTGGCCAACATTGAGTTGTACATTTAGTGAATACCTTTGGAAACTACCTGTGGGCCAGGTTACATCTGACTCAGGTTGGCTTGGGTCACAAGGGGTTGGGCAGCTGGGATAATTCGTCTGAGTCTCTGCAAGCCTCAGAAAGATCACATTACCGGAAGTGGTACAGGTAGGCCAGGCCTGACGCACCTGCATCTTGCACGGAGCCTCCCCGTGTTGCCGTGCAGCCTCAATCAGTATAGAGGCAACAACTGGAGATCGCATCCTGGATATAGCAGAGGTGCATCTCCAGAGCAGGCAATAGCTGCTGCTGCTGCTGCTCCTCCGCTGCCACCGCCTCCAGTACCCTCCTGGGGGACGACATAGAGAAAATTAAGAAAGCAGTTGACCGTTCTTCACCCCCCACAGCACCTCGTACCGCTCGCTCTACTCCTTTGTGTCGCACCTCGGTTTGCACGGCTTCCAGACTGCACACAACGGTTTGACAGAAGACACCATCAAAAACAACAGCGGAGATGCAGAGCACCAGATACGGCTTTCCAGCTGTGACGTTGCCAATGAATTCACACGTTCTCCTGGGCCAGCTTCCCGATTTTCATGGTCTCTCTTCTCAACTGAATCTCCTCAACCTGGCTTCATCAACATAACCAAAAATATCCAATGCAGTGGCCAATCTGCTCCGACTCAGAGTGAGCAAAATTGTAACCCAGCCCAGCTAGATCTCTCTGTCAGCAACATAACCAACAAGCGTCAAGCCCCACTGGTGATATGTTCATGCTGAGAAAGTACGAACCTGGCCACTTGTTCGACCACGTTCATGCTTCGGGAGCACCAGTGGGGCCTGCCCCTAAATATTCCAATGCAGTGGCCAATCAGTTACCACGTTAAAGTAGGTGAAAATTATATAGAGGCACACCGACTGCAATTGTATAGGCATTGACGTTCCAGCCCGTCTACAAATTGGACATGACATGTCAGGGTGACGTTCATGAGTGTGTGTGTATGTGTGTCTTAAAAAAAAACTCTCTCTCCCTCTGATCCCATCCACAAATCATCACGAACTGTGTTAAAAAAAAAACGAAACTCTCTCTAACTCCATTCACAAATCATCACAAACCATCCATAAAACAAAAGAAAATGTAGATAGGCAATATAGTAGAAAATGCAAGGTGAGTCACGTTTGTGCAGTTAAGCGCCAAGTGCCCACACACCTGTCTGCCGGACAAGCAGCACACTTGCACAAATTACAGCCTCGTGATGATCCCATGAAACTACGACAAAACAGTTTGCCACAGCCCCTCGTTTGTTCTCCTCTTCGTCTTCTCTGTCTACGGTTTACTGTGCAGCTCTGTTTGACGATATATCTATATATCTATATCTATATATCGTCAAACAGAGCTTCCCGGTAAACCGTAGGCAGAGAGGGAGAGATGAGTCCGTGAAACTCCGGCTAGACAGTCGGTCACAGCCCCTTGTACATTGTCCTCTTCCGCCAATCCGCATTCAGTTTACCGGGCAGTTCTGTTTGATGAAGGATGGTGGGCAAAAGGCTAGATACAATACTTGCAAGTGCACGTCATGTGGACAATTCTGCACGTACGGCACACAAGCGCACTTGATCTGTGTGGTGCACGGCATGTGCTGCGCACGAGGGAGATAGGCACCCAGAGGAAAAGAGGTCACATGCCTGGATCAGTGGTCACCTGCACCCCGTTCGGAAGTTTGTTGTAGGTCCATGTACGACAATTAAAAGAAGTTAAACAAACAAAACAGTTTAGTACAGATAGATAGTAGGATGCTACAGCCTACAAGGATGTTTAAAAAAAAAAGAAAGAAAGAACTACGTCTCAGTCATGGTTTGAGTTTCGAATAGCCAAAAAAAAAAACACTAAATGCAGTTTTATGATTTTATCGCGATGGTAGTTTGGAATGCCCCAAAATGGCAAAAATAGCCGGCTTTTTCTGCCTTTTCTGAAATCAGGCCCTCCGCACACCACCGCCCACCCCTGTAGTTATGACATCCACGCTTATGAGAAATTGCCGCGAGTCTTTTATTGCCTTTTTGAACTTAGGTGTGACCGTGTGAATGACCTGCTGGAACATGTTCTTTTTTTTTTTTTTTTTGCCTATTCGGAACTCGTGTGTGGCTACAGGCGTAGTTGGTTCACAAAGAGAAAGGAGCACGTGCTTTCCTACGTGTTTCTCTGTGCTGCAAACAATTCCCAACTTTCAACTTCTTTTTTTTTTGCCCACTCCCAGCTCAAACTTTGTATTTCAACCTGTTTTTTTTTCTTCGGGGAAAGATGAGCAACAATGAGAAAGTTCATGCACACTTGCGTCACCAAACATCCACGAATAGAATGGACCCATAGAATCTAAAGCCACCTTCTATCCCTGGGGGCTCATACCACTCTGGGGGCAGAAGGCAGGTACTCATCGATGATTGAACAAAAAAAAAAAAAAAACATCCACAGCTGCTTATGTATGACAATGGTGGCTGGATTCCGGCCACTTTTTCTATGTAAGGGAAGTCGTATGCATTCTACCCACGCTGATACTGAGAGGTGCGTGTGTAACTGCCAATAGAGTTGAATAGACAGATATATATTGTCACATCACTACAAACTAAAAGAGCGCACTTTGCGGAACAAAGAATAAAAGCAAAAAACGGGCACAGTGATAACATGCAAAAATAAAAAGAAAAAGAAAAAACAAGGGCAGATTGAAACCATTAAATTTCTCATTCTTCTTTGAACTCCACCTCCACTGTGCCTCTCACGTGCAAGGCTCGCCACGTTGATGAAGTTAGATATATATATATATAAAAAAAGAATTCAAACTGCAAGTCCTCCTCTAAACAAAAATAGAATAATAGTAAGGGCAACCCCTCTATGAAAAATTGCGACAAACAAAAGTCAGGAGCATGAGTAGGCACAACATTCAACTTGCCTGGCGCTACTAGCATCCTACTTGACAATCCAGAGTCAAGGTCTTCTTTTTTTTTCCTTTTTTTTTTAAAGGAAAAAATCCGAAAAATGCTCCAATCTATTTGTGGCTTCACGTGCTTGGAACCGGGCCCAACGCCCCTTATGAATGTGAACAATTTGGGAAAATTAACGGGGCCACTACCCAGCTTCGGCTGAGAAATTCTGAGGACTTCTGAGAAATTGTAAATCATCCCGTAGTACTTGTAACTTGTAAGAAAATTGACACGATCTAAGGAGAATTTGCAAACCCTCGAAGAATTTTTTGTCTAATGAAAAATTGATGACAAGCTAAAACACCTGACCCCCCCCCCCGTCAACCAAACCACCATTCTACCCCAATCCCCTTTCGGGCAAGACTTATCATAGACGAGCCACCATCTAGTAAGCCGCTTGTAAAACGTCTCACTTGCTTGGATTCTTTTTTTCCTTTTTTCTTTGTTTTTCAAGGGGGTAGCCCTAACCTTATAGTATCCATCTGATCACACAGGACTCGGACTCACGATCTGTTCATCAACCGTTACACGTGTCCAGGGTTCAGCCACACTTCGATCTGGACGGTAGATTACTAAGATTGATGATCGAACCGATGCAATTTGGCTAAGAGGGGCCTTGCCCAGAAATGATGTGCGCAAGGGCATTCCTGGCCCAGTACTTCGCACATTATCAGCATGGAAGAATCTCCACAGCTTCCCACATAGCAGTGCACACCCCGTAGGTGCTGCTCCCCACCAATAGATGGAGCCTCCCCGGGAGTGCTAGCATCCACTCGGGTAGTTCTCTTAAACCGCCAGTACACGGCCCCAGCCTTGCTAAAAAAGAAGCTCGTCACCTACAAAAACTTCGGAGGCTCAGCCTACCGGACCACAATGGCTGGCAGTGCCGGCCAAAAAAGAAAAAAAGCGCGCCGCTGGCGGTTCGGAAAAGCTTGGCGCGCAGTAAGGCACCTGCAGGACTGGGTGTACTGGTGTTTAAAAAAAAAAAAAAAAAAAAAAAAAGGCAGCGCACACCCCATGCACCTGATCCAGACAGATAGGACACGTTCACAGTCAACCCTATCGACGGGAATCTCATCCCCCCTCAGAGATACTTTCACTATAAGCCCACCTGCACGGTTCCTGGCCCTTCGGAAACCCATGAGTGAGACCAAAATTGCACAGTTCGATAAATCATCAGGAGACCAAGCCCCAAAAGAAAGCTAGGTTCAGTTCATATTTTAGAAGTCGAACAGTCAGCATAGTACAGGTCCTTCATGACATCTGTCATAATCGGGACAATAACACGGAATATGAACACGGTCCCTGCACATCAAAGGATGACATGCACGTGCAAGAAATGGTCGAAGAAGAACGTTTCGGTTCAGAGAAAACAGCAGTCCAACAGAGCCCGTTAGCCGTAGGAGAGCAGTCAGAGAGTGCCCACTGATCTAAGAAAGGCCGGATTGTAACCAGAATAGCTAGGTTTAGGCCGTAGGTCCGGTCCAGCACGGTAGGTCCAGTGGGCCTGGTTCATCCATCAGTCCAGTCCGGTCAGCAGGTCACTCCCAAAAAAGTCATGCGAGCATTGCGGATGCGTCCAAGGCCGGCCGTGGAGAGCAAGTGAGAGTACCGGTCCGGGAAAGGGAACTGAAGAGTAGTATACAACAGTACAAGGCCAGATCAGGTCTACGAGGACGGACAGGTGATATGAGCAGTCGCCCTAGTAGGTCCATTACCGGCCGCTCCATCTATTGGTGGGGAGCATCCCCTGCTGGAAAACGGGTCCATCGTCCCTGAGGACATTGATGAGAGTAATTGGACTGAGGATATCGTGTGGACATCCTGTGACCCAAGAATGCAACCAGCACCTCTTCGCCCTTCCCCCGTGCACATCATTAACAACTTTTCCATTTTACTGTGGCTGCACTGCTGCGGTCTTGGGCGACCAAGTGACGAGTGAGGCGGGAAATGCGCAGTCCAGTAGTGGTCGTCGACGGTGCCCAGGGCAATAGCTGCAGTAGAAAGAGCAAGTGAGACGGAGGAAATCATTCCAAGAGTGAGCAAGGCCTGCGGGAAGGACCTACAGGGCTCCACTAGTTTTCTCGGTCCTGTCAGCCGAACCTTTCCACGACCCTGGGCGCCTGACGTCAGCCTTTTTGGCCTGGTAGGCCGAACCTTTCCACGACCGCATCTAGTCCAATCACACTTCAACATTCCCAGATGGATTTGAGTACAGTCACGGCTAGATTAAGTCAAATCACACCAAGACTTTCCCAGGCATATTCAGCATATTCACGGCCAGATATAGTTGAATCACTCGGGCATTTTTTCGGACTTCCAGAATCAGTTGACTGAGAGTTTTTCAAGACGTGCCTGAGCTTCGAAGATGCAATCAGAAGACACCACAGCATACCTAGATTCTCTCAAAGTACTTCCCGAGACATGTTTGAGGATTGTTTTGGTCCAATTCGACCAAGTCCTTGACAGCTCCCATGATGTATTTGACTGCAGATCGTTCTGAGCTTAGTTCTGGGTTCATCTTAGGGGAGCCAAGAATAAAGCAACTGTTACAAACATGTGCATTGTGCAACGTTTTTCCAAGCAGGGACCCTCTTCCTGTTTCCCCACCACACACCCCTCCCGCTCACCAGCTTCCTTCTCCACGTGCCCCTTCTCATTCACCATATTCTTCTCCTCCAAGTGTCAATTCTGATTCACCACCTCCATTCTTCTCCGCACACACTTCCCATTACCACCTCACACTCTTCACCGTGCTCGATGTGCAGCCTCCACAGAGTTCCGATCATTGCGACCAACACAGAAGGCCTTATTCCTTCAGAAAAAAACTTCTCTCTCTCTCTCTCTCTCTCTCTCTCTCTCTCTCTCTCTCTCTCTCTCTGCTACATGCTGCACCTGCAAACGAGGGCCATTTTCAGGCCCTGTGTCGTTTCAGCCTGAAAGCCTGAAAACAAGGGCCTACAGGCCCTGGTCGTTTCAGCCTGAAAGTCTGAAAACGAGGGCCTGTAGGCCCTGTGTCGTTTCAGCTAAAACAGGGCCCTCCAGGCCCTGAGTCTTTTCAGCCTGAAACGGAGGGCCATTTTCAGGCCCTCATAAGATCGACCTGCCCTGAAACTTAGGCACCAGACCAGGGTTTTAGCACAGGCCATTTCGGGACTGTTTTCAAGACAACCTTTGTTTGAACTTCAACGCCAGGGTCTGGCACGTTTTTGCATTGGCAAGAGCAGCCTCCTGGACGGGCCAGCACTATATAAGACTGGCCTGCCCTGCAGGCTGCAGGTAGTTCATAGGACTTCCCAGACACTTCACGTGCAGTTCAGGAGGCAAGAAATAGTCTTCAGGATTCGGCAGCGGCACCCTGGAGGAGCGCTGCAGTAGTAGTAGTGTTAGCAGTAGTCTTCAGCGCTGGGCGCTATTAGGAGCTAGAGTAGCACTGGAGAGAGAGAAAGATTGGGCGGAGGCCAGGGAGACTTACCTGCAGCGCCATAGCTCCAGCTCGTCGTCGAGGTACCTGCAGCACAGCNAGAGAGAGAGAGAGAGAGAGAGAGAGAGAGAGAGAGAGAGAGAGAGAGTTCTTCTTCTTCCTCTTCTCAGTCCACCATCTCCCCCTCACCCTCTCGCTACCTGACTTCGCAGCATTAGCAGACTACGAGAGAGAGGGATTGGTGACATTTGGATCCAGACTCGACATTGGGCTTCAGACATTTGACGAGGGATTATCTGGGACTTGTACCAAGATTTGGTGTTGACGACATTCCCATCTTCCCACTCTTCTTCGTCTGATCCCTCCTCTTCGTCTGTGTATGGTCTGGACCTGGCGCATTCTTCCTGTGTGTAGCGCTAGGCCCCTTCACATCTTGTGATGAAAATGATGTATGTTTGGTCTGCATTGCGACATTGATTGGGCTAGTCATTGGTATTCTAGCATTCCGCTGCGCTGTCTTGTACTACGTGAGAGAGGTCAGTCCCGGTCAGGTCAGGGCTTATATCTAAGTCTTCCACTGCGCTACAARGYGCCATTTTGTATGTATCAGGATGTACATTGCTTGTTGAGATTCCACTAACACCGCATTGTCCATTCAGTCCTTTTTATCGCATTGCGGATCCTTGGCTATATATACATCGCCCAACTGGGCATGTAACACTCTCTCTCTCTCTCTATCTCTATCTCTCTCTCTCTCTCTCTCTCGCGCGCGCGCGCGGGTGCAGCCCCACTATATGGCAGATGCACATTCCATACCAAGCCTTTGAACCCAACCCGTGCGCAAGAACCCACGGTTTTCCAGCACTAGTGAGTGTTCCATATTTGTAAATATCTGTTGTGTCGAGTGGCTTGGTGCGATTTTGGTTTTGTCGTTGTTAATTTGCGATTTGTTTGTTTGTCCTTGTCTTCTATTCTTGGGAAAATGCCCCTTGGGAACTTCTACAAATTGACCACTGCCACTTAACTGTGAAATGAAATCAGTCAGTAGTCCCGAACTAGCGGAGAACCAAAACCTCCCGGAATGACAGTCACCAGTCTACAAAAGGACATGCGGTCCGAGCTACCAGGTGCATCAAAAGGTGCATTGAAAGGACATGCAGTCCCCAGCTGAGGAGTCCTCAAAAAGAGGACAGTGCGTAAACACTCACTTGCAGTCTCCGTATTCAAATTTAACGAATATGTCGAGGGACAGCCCCAACTTCCGACTCCAAGCTTGAATTGCATACCCACTAGAAGACCCGGTTCCCTTAAACTTCAGAGCATATACTTCTAAGCAAGGTCACTAGAGTCACCACCGTATCTTCTCCGTACGACACTCCTTGCCTGATAAGTAACACAGTCGTGTTATAGCAATGGTGATCCATTTGGGTGCGAACCATGTTGAGCTAGCTACTGTCTTCCTTTGTCCTACGACTAACAAGACAAAGCGGTCAAGTACAAAAAGAAGTTCCCACTCAAGGAAAGTTGGATTAGACTGATTAGTAGGTATCCAAGGCCCACACACAAAAGTCAAGATAGCGATGTTGTCTGTAGTCATTGGGGTGAGCACGATTGCAAGATAAGCCGCCCCATGGTCATCTTTATTGCAGAACCACCCATACAAAAGCGCAAGGATTAAAGACAAACGTATAGGATGTGCAGCTGAGAGCTGCACCTGCGATGCACAACTTCACGCCCGGCTGACTTCCTGATTGGAGTGGCAGTAGGCCCAAAAAGGTCAAAGAATAGGGGAGTGCCAAGGGTTTTCGGAAAGTGGGGGGGTGGAATCTCAAATCACACCTGAGATCTGCTGGTGTCAGGCTCCGCGGGACAATTTTGGGACACAGAGAAGGGCAATGGAGAAAACGGCGGGCCACGAAGGAGGAGTTGGTCACAAAATTCGGCAGAATTAATATAAATGCTTTCCTGTCGCTAAGACGACAGAAAAGGAAAGATGCATCCCGTTCAGAAATTTTCAAAAAGTCAGACAGCGGAACCGATAGAGTTGGTGCGCTTTAGTTTGCAACTTTGCACATGATTACCTAAGGTCGTTCCTGGCATCGGGCATCACCCCTTACCATAGGCAAAGGGACTCCGGAGTACACAAAGGATCGTCGAGCTCCACTGTGCGTCGTCTGCACAGTTCGCACAGCTAAGAGTCTAAGGTGGATGCTATCAGATGAGAGCGCCGAACCTGGTAATCCTCGTCAGTGCATGCCATCTAAGTGAAGCCTTGGCGAAGGTACTGATCCGTGCGCCTAAAATCAGAGTATTTTCTCGCCACTGCGAGCCGGTAGTGGGCTAAGGGATCACAGTTAGCTCACGATATGGCAAGAAAAACGAGCATGGCGGGAACAAAGTTCGAACGAAACCTGATCTGACAAACCCGGAGCAGGACTTGTGGATTTTTGCCACTCCTTCCCATGCGTCCCATTCGCAGACTTGCTGTCTTTAATCATGATACAGGTATGGCAGCGGGTCATTCCCAAGGGATGGAGGGAGAGGCGAAGAACAAGGGGTGAAAGGCAGTAATTGCTGTGAGTAACTCAACATTGGTAATCAACCATGCAATGGCATGCGTGCATTTAGAGGATAGGGAAAAAAAATCCGCAACTTGAACTGCTCCGCCCTTGATATGACTTAAAATACACACTCACTGCACACCCAAGCAGCATTCAGACATAATCACACACTCACTCAAGCATGCATCAACGCTTCTTGCAGCCATATGCACGAGACACTCAGAAGACTTGCACACCAAGATAAGGGGAACAGTTCTTCGTCATGTGTCAATGCTTGCACACACACCTGTGATCGTCAACCAGCATAATCCAATCAGCATGCCACTTCCACCCGAGCTCCTGCAGTCCGTCTCAGCCACCTCATCAACCCGCCATGATCGGCGTCAGCCTGTCAGGGCTGCTTGAGCCAGAAAAAAACACCTTTCTAGAAGTCAGACAGGGAAACTAGTACCGTTGCTGCACTTCTGGTTGCATGCGCTTATCTAAGGTCGTTTCTGGCATCGGTGTTGCCCCTTACCGTAGGCAAAAATGCTCTGGAGCACGAGCAGAATATGGAGCTCGACAACGTGTTGCCTACATGGTTCAAACAGCTTACAATCTGACATGGATGCTTTGAGATGAGAGTGCCAAGCCCGGTAATCCTCATTGGTGTATGCCACGTAAGCAAAGCCTTGGCGAAGGTACTGATCCGCATGCCTACAATCGGAGCATAGAGTTTTTTGCCACTACAGCAGGATGGTGGGCTAGGGGATAGCTTATAATATGGCAAGAACAATGAATATGGTGTGAACGAAGTTTCCACAATCACAAAACCTGACTTTAGATACCAAGAACATACAGTTATGTCGGGAAGGAGATAAGACTTATGGATTTTTGCTGCTCATTCCCGTGCGTCCCATTCGCAGACTTGCTGTCTCTGATTGTGACACAGGAAAGGCAGCGGATCATACGCAAGGTATGGAGACGAGGCGAAGAACAAGGGGTGAAAGGCAAGAATCGTTGTAACCCAGCACTGCTAATCAACCATTTATGCATGTAGCGGATCAGAAAAAGGATCCACAACTGCTCCACCCTTCACACAGCTTACATGCACTCTCATCACATACCGAACAGTATTCAGACACAAATACACACTCACTCAGCACACACGAAATATAATAGTTGTACACGGAGATAGCAGAGAAGCACATTACTGCCCTCTCTCATCCGCAAGGGGAACTTACGTGATCAGCAGTCATCAATCTCACCAAGTTCGATGAGGACAGTCCGTCATCACGTGTTGACGCTTGCACACACACCCATGATCATCACTCCACTTAACCCAATCAGCAGGCTAGGTTCACCCTAGATACCACAGTCCATCTCAGCCAACTCGTCAACCCCGCATGATCGGTGCCAGCCCGTCGGGACTGGTCCGTCCAGAAAAAAAAACACCTTACACACCAGGGTAGCCAACCCAAAGATCGCACGGGCTTCTGTGGTCATAGAGAAAGAGAGAATCACACTAGTGAGATTTATAGTGTCGCAGGTGATGGCTTGCATGCACGTAACAGAGGGGAGGAACAAACACATAGTCGGAGGAAGTGCCTGTCGAGTTACATCATCAGACCACTGCATGAGGGACTCAACCTCTCTCCACTCATCAACACAAATGGTTCACAGGTCCCCTCACTTTTCACCCCTAGGGTAACTTTCACCACCCTGAAAAGTGTAGTGGGGATCATGTTGTTTTTTGTTTTTTTTTTGCCCTGTTTTGTTTTTGGTCAAGGTCTGTATGGTTAAGTATGGTTAAAATGGCCCTTTGGTTTTCTTATAAATGAGGGTGAAAATCGGGGGGTCGGTTAACCTTCTCTCCTCGTCAACATGCATCACATTGGCCACTCAGGCGGCAAAGGGGAAGAGGTTGGGAAAATGCAAGGGAGAACCCAGCAAGGAGGAGGTAGGGTAACTGGTCACAATTGAGAATTTCTGGCGGCACTACAAGAAAGGAAGGATTCAGGTGCAGAGGAAAAGGGATTGAGTAAGAAATTGTGCAAGCCAGAGATTTCCGAAAACTAAACTGACAAAGCTGGTACGTTAATGACTAATCACTCGATTTACGTGCGTAGGGACCATGCTAATCGCTCAATTTTAGTGGTAACAACTAATCAGCAAGGGCATCACGTCGTTGTCAGCAAGGGCGCAATCGCATCAACAACATCTTTCCTAAGCTCAAATCGTACATGCAAGAAATTAAAAAATCAACAAAATTATCTGAAACATCGGAGGCATCCTGATGGTTATACAAGGGATCCCGTTTACGTGCATCACAAGCTGCGGACAAACTAGCATGGTCCAGAACCTAAATCATCACATATCTTGCACACGGGCACGGTGATCCTTCACCAAAGGATCTTGAGGGACTAGCCTCTAACAATACCTTTGAATGGGACACAACCAATGACACACACAACATATCAATGACCAGTTCTTGGTGGCCATGTCCATCACCCCTGAGATTTTCATCCCTCCCTGCATCCCCGCTCAAGAGAGTGAAAAAAGAGGGAATCAATGGACCCTGATCTCTCCTCCAAAGAAGCAAGCTTCTTCGAGGTCATATCATCATTCATGAACGCTTTGAAACGGGGTGCTCTACTTTGGATTTAATCCGACATGTCATCAGGGTAGCGAGAAACAAGATCATCAACATGTCATCAGGGTAGCGAGAAACAAGATCATTGATTCTTTCCGTCATGTTAAGGTGGCCTTACGTCGCCGATCAGCGCAAGGCATTGTCTCATTTCTCCATTACAGAAAAGAAGAAATGTAGGAAAGACAGATATATAGAAGAAGGAAGGGACTTAAAGGTGATATTCTTTGACGTCACGGGTCAAATAGTTGACAATGAGGTAGTGGGGAAAAGGATGGGGAAGGTGCGCAGGCGACGGGGAAAGGAACTCCCTGAGAATTTTGTTGCTATCGGGGATAGTCACATAATTGGTGGACAATGAAACCCGGGAAACGATGACTGGATCTACTCATTCCTTGCAAAAACTCGGGGTCGAAGGTGTGCATAGTGCACAACACCCCCGCCTGGAAGGAATCATACCTCAAAGAAAAGAAAAGCCCCGATATTACGCAGCAAAGCTTAACATTATTCGCCGAGCACCATGCAAAACTAAAACGATGAACATGAAGGAAGAAAGGAGTGGCATTGAAGGCAAGACTCGGCTCAATGTTGCAGCAAATGCATACAACGCAGTGTAGATAGAATCAGGGATTTGTCGCATACCGTAACTGTGCAGACCAGAACAAGAACCGACCTCTCTCACGAAGTACAAGATAGCGTAGCGGACGACTTTAGATACCAATGACCCGAACAATCAATGTTGCAATGCAGCCCCAAACACCATCTCATCATCATTCCATGGTGGGAAGGGGCCCGTCGCTCGCACAGCAAGAATGCACCAGTCCCCGCCATACACAGACGAAGAAGAGGGGGGTTAGACAAAGAAGAGGGGAAGATGGGAATGTCGTCAACACCAAGTCTGCGATACAGGTCCCAAATAATCCCCGTCAAATGTCTGAATCCCAATGTCGAGTCTGGATCCAATGTTGTCAAGTCTCAAGTCACAGCTCTCTCTCTCTCTCTCTCTGTCTCTCTCTCTCTCTCTCTCTCTCTCTCTCTCTCTCTCGTAGTCCGCAGATACTTAGAAGTCAGGTAGTGAGAGGGTGAAGAAGAGATGGTGGACTTAGAAGAGGAAGAAGAAGAACTCTCTCTCTCTCTCTCTCTCTGTGTCCGGTACTAACCTGTGAAGCTGGCGCCTGGATGCAGGTACCTCGAAGATGGAGCTGGAGCTATGGCGCCACAGGTAACTCTCACTGGCCTCCGCCAGCCATCTCTCTCCAACACTACTACTACTAGCGCCCTGCGCTGAAGACTACTCCTGCAGCTACTAGCGCCCAGCGCTGAAGACTACTGCTAGCGCTAACGCTACTCCTGCAGCGCTCCTCCAGAGTGCTGCTGCCAAATCCTGAAGACTGCCTCCTGCATTCTGCCTGGACTGCACGTGAAGTGCCTGGCCAGTCCCTATCAACTCTCCCTGCCTGTAGGGCGGGCCAGTCTTATATAGTGCTGGCCCGTCCAGGAGGCTGCTCTCGCCAATGCCCAAACGTGGTAGACCCTGAGGAAGCTTCCGGGAAGTTTCCAGGTAGCTTCTAGCTAAAGCCTGAGGAAGCTTCCGGGAAGTTCCAGGTAGCTTCTGGCTAAAGCCTGAGGAAGCTTCCGGGAAGTTTCCAGGTAGCTTCTGGCTAAAGCCTGAGGGCCTATAGGCCCTTGTTTTCAGGCTGTCAGGCTGAAACGACACGGGGCCCGTAGGCCCTGGTTTTCAGGCTGTCAGGCTGAAACAGACACGGGGCCTGTAGGCCCTGGTTTTCAGGCTGTGAAGCTGAAACAGACACGGGGCCTG
>BFEA01000075.1:1902627-1913437 GCA_003427395.1 Chara braunii | reverse complement strand
AGACACGGGGCCTGTAGGCCCTGGTTTTCAGGCTGTCAGGCTGAAACAGACACGGGGCCTGTAAGCCCTTGTTTTTAGGCTTCTAGGCTGAGACCGCGGGATGGGCCCTGCAGGCCCGTGTGGCTGCGCAGTATGCCACACCCCCCCCTCCTTGAAAGACCGAGCTTACCTGTGAGGGCGAAGCTGTCTGTCTGAGGGAGGGGCCACAGTCCGGGTGGGAGGGGCAGGTCGTGAAGTTCCCTGAGCTATCCTTTGTCACTCGTAGTGAGCGTAGATCAGCGGTGCGGATGCTTTCAAATATGTTCCTAAAATCCACCGAGTGTCGTCGGGATCGCATGCTTTGAATGTAACTTTGTATTGTCGAGGCTTTCTGCCGTAGTTGCGATCCGTGATGACGCGGTCAACTTCCTGATGACCATCCATAGATGGAGGGTCCTGCGATCGTCGGCCCGGGAAGTCGTCGCTCTTAGCTGGTGTATATGTCGCCAGCTTAGGCGTGAAAGACAGGGTGGACCATCAGATGCGGGGGGATGTTGATCACAAATGAGGGGCCATCGGGCTCATCGCCCGCGGCTGATGTTACGGCCCATGGTCCAAACCACTTGGGAAGCAGTTTGCGTGAAACATCCTGCTCGAGTGCAAACTCTTCCGCGGAGACCCACACCAGACCACCGGCGCGGATGGGACATGGCACGCGATGCCTGTTGGCTTGCTGCTGCATGCGGACTTTAGCCTTTTGCATGTTCGCGAGGGCTTAAGCCAGCAATTCCCTGTACTTCCAAACGGAAGCGGGGGAGCAAGCAGCGTCTATGTTGGTTGTTCGTGGGAGGAGAAGATCAGCGAAGATACAGCCTTTCCGACCACCGTGGCGCAACTCGAATGGAGTTATGCCGATCGCCGGATGCAACGAAGTGTTGTAGGCGAACTCGATGTCGAGGAGGCGGTCAACCCAATCCTTCTGATCCGGACGGATGAGCGTACGAAGCATCATTTGAGCGGTTTAGTGTGCCTGCTCCATTTGCCCGTCCGTTTGTGAATGTGAAGCCGAACTTGGTTTCATCTTCGTGCCGGATTCCTGCATGAGAGAAGTAAAAAATGCCGACATGAAGCGCGTGTCGCGGTCGCTGACGATGTCTTCCGACACGCCATGGCTGCATCCAGCTGGTGTGTAGGAGGCGCGCAAGTTCGGAAGCCGTGGCGTAGTACTTGCAAGGAAGAAATCGCGCATACTTACTCAAACGGTCAACGACCGTGAGGATGCCGCCTTGCTCGAGCCGGTGACGGGGGAACGGTCCGGTGACGTCCATGGCAATGGAGAGGCCGGGTTCCTGTGGGATAGGCATCGGGCGCAACTCGCAGTAGGGATTGCGGTTGTGGGGCTTGCTTCGTCAGCAAACTTCGCAAGAGTGGCAATACCAAGTGACATCGGTAATGAGGTCCGACCATCGAAATTGTTGCCGAAGTCGTACAATAGTGCGATTGACTCCGAAATGGCCGGCAAGTCGCGAGTCATGGTACTCCCCGAGAAGGCGAGTCCGATGACGACGGTCTCGTGAGACACACAATAAGTCCTTGCCTCTCGAGTGGAGGAGCAAGTACCCGTCGACGATGCGATAGTGGCTGGCCGGCGGGTGATCCGAAGATAGCTGCGCATACAATGTGGCGAAATCCGGATCAAACTCATAGCCCCGAATGAAGTGTCGCTGGAGTTCCTTGTCAAATGCGAAGGCATGATGTGTCATAGCGCAAAGATCGGGTCTTTGCGAGAGTGCATCTGATGCGCGATCGGAGAGGCCGGGGAGATGTTTCGGTGTGCAACCGAATTGGTCGATGAAGTACATCCATCGTCCGATCGTGCTGCTCACCGTATCCTGCGTCTTGTAGTAGGTCAATGGGTTGTTGTCCGTGACCCATGTGAACCTACGACGCCCAAGTAGGAAGTGCCGCCATCGCTTGASAGCCATCACGAACGCGAGCAGCTCCTTCTTCCTTGCATCATCAAGTGAATTGATGGGAGACACTTTGTGGTTGAAATACTCCATGGGGTGTCAATCGTCACCGTCGTGTTGTTCCAAGACTGCCCCAATGCCATAGCCGGAAGCGTCGATTGTCACTCTCGTTGGCAGGGTGGGGTCGTAGATGCTAAGGACGGGTGCCATGAGCATGGCGGTCTCGAGTGCTTGGAATGACCGGCGTGCGTCGTCCTCGAATACGAATGGCACCTTTGGCGATTGTAATCTCGTCATAGGTGCAGCAATCCTTTTGAGTACCCGGTGATGAAGCGTCCCCATGAATGAATGAACGTCCGTGGTGTTGGTGGGCTCGGGCCATACGCGGATGACCTCGATCTTGTCCGCAAGCGGACGGATGGTTTGCGGTGCCACATAATGTCCCAAATACTCCAGCTCTTGCCGAGCGAATTCGCATCTGTCGCGGTTGGCTTTGGCTTGTCGTAGCCGCTCCAAAACGGTGCGCAGGTGCTCCACATGCTCATCCAAACTCCGGCTATACACCAAGATGTCGTCGAGGTAGATGAGTACGAATCTATCCAGCATGTGCCGGAACTCCGTAGTCATAGCCGCTTGGAACGTGGCTGGGCCATTCGTAAGGCCAAAAGGCATAACCAGCCATTCGAAATGCCCATATCACGTCTTAAATGCGGTCTTGTAGCGGTCCTCCCGCCGGATCTCGAGTTGGTGGTATTCCGATTTGAGGTCAAGCTTGGAGAAGAACTTGGCGCCGCCCAGTCGTTCGAGGAGGTCGTCGATGCATGGAAGCGGGCCGGCGTTCTTGATGGTTTGCGCGTTGAGCTTGCGAGAGTCGATGCACAACCGCAATTCCTTGTTCTTCTTCCGAACGAAGAGAACAGGAGCACCGTATGGCGAAGAGCGAGGCCGAATCCAGCCCTTCTCGAGGAGATCGTCGAGTTGTGCCCTTAGCATACTTGACTCTTCCTCGCTCATTTTGTAGATGCAACCACGCGGAGGTACGGCCCCGTCCTCGAGGATGATCTCGTGGCGGATGGGCCGATCCGGTACTACTCCGTGCGGTGTTTCGAACACGTCGCCTTAGGCGTCGAGAAGCTCGGTGATGCGTGGGTCCGGTGGTGAGTCCATCGATGGAATATCTTGGGGCGGGACAACATGGAGAAAACACACCCCCATCTCCTCGGTGTCATCCCGGATGATGGAAGCTCAAATGCTTGCGGCGGACACCACATGGCAGTTGATCGAAGGGTGAGGAGGAGGCACCGTGCATGGGACTCGTACTCCGTTCCGATCACGAACGTGAACGGTGCGGCGGTAGAAGTTCACCGAGTGATCCTCGCTTCGCAGCCATGACATGCCCAAGATCATGTCGAACTTGGTGTCCAAAATATCGAAGGACACGGCCTCGCTTGCATGCGGGGCAAGGTACACGGGGACGGCATCAATGCACCGGTCGATTGACTTGTGCGTGTGACCGTCGACCAACGTGACTTGTGTGGGCTGCGACTTCCTCCGAACGTGTGGCCCAAGTCCAGCGCGGACCATAAAGTCTTGGATCATGTAGTTGCGAGTAGCTCCGCAATCGATCAAAGCGTTGTAGGTCGCCTCTCCAATCTGAATGCATATGTACAACAATGGCGCGTCGATGTCGTCGTATCGTTGTGTCTTCAACTCGCGGTCGATCTTCGCAATGTAGTCGTGAAGGTCGACAACCTCTACTCCGACGTCCATCAACAGATTTGGTACTGCAATGTGCAAGTAATCCCGCAATTGTGCCATGAGCGTTCGACAATCAACCGGACGGGGGAAGGGGCATCCATTGGAAGTCCGCAAACGTCAACGGGTCGAGCTCTTCAAGTCTTGACCATGTCGTCCAATCCCCGGCGATAGATGGCGGTGAAGCTGCCGAATCGGTTACCGATGGTAGTGAAACCGTGCATGTGGTGGATTGTTGCACGTGGAGTGGTTGGTCCAACGGTGGGACCAACTGGACAGCATAATCCTCGTAAGTGAAACGAGGACTTGCGACATTTGCATCCTCCCCAGATGTGTAGGAGGCCGCTAGCAAGGCGGCCGAATCTG
The DNA here is from genome assembly GCA_003427395.1 of Chara braunii. Lineage (NCBI taxonomy): Eukaryota > Viridiplantae > Streptophyta > Charophyceae > Charales > Characeae > Chara > Chara braunii. The sequence goes on along the minus strand of BFEA01000075.1, from coordinate 1,909,367 downwards.
GCGGAGTGAGAGGTGGAGTCGCCACACCTCCTGCGCAACTCAGTTTCCCGAGTTGATGCGAGGCCGAAAATCCTCCTTGCCTTGATCCGGGCATTGGGAGGTCTTGTGCTTGGTGCTGTTGCACCAATAGCAGCAGCCATACCGGCCACGCCACTTGTATTCGGCCTCGGTCAAGTGAAACTTGACCCAAGGTGCAGGCTGTCCGTTTCCGGCCGGCGATGCGGTTTTCGCCTTCCCTTTTTCTCGGGAGTTGTTGCTTCGCGGCAGGACAGCAGCCACCTGATCTCCCTCACGTGATGCTTGGGTGGTTGTCGGGTCTTCCACAATGTTGTCCGGTTGGACTGCAGCGACTTGCTACGAACGCGGACCAAATTTTCCTTTCTCCACATAGGTTGGCTGCCATGCCGACTTCTCATTTGCAGCCGCCCTATTGGTCTTGATGATCTCCCTTGCCTTGCGATGATTTTGGCGAATGTCGCGTATTGCTCGCGATCACCAAGTGCAAGGCTCAAGGCGACACATGACCGGTTGTAGAATTCCCGGCGCATATGCGAAAATGGCAATTCAAGATCGGGCGTCGCCGCGATCTTTTGCCATTCCGTGAGCCAGTCGCGTGTCGATGTGTTGCCTTGTGTCATAGCGAAGAGGCGGTTGATGGCGATCGCCAGGGCGTCCTCCACGATGAACCGCTTCTTCCATAGCCTTGTTAATTCTTCCCAAGAGATCTTATCATGGAGATCTGCGACCTGGACGTCGTGAATGGTTGCTAGGTGGCTGAGCCAGATCTGGCATCCGCCCTTTGAGTTAAGGAACAACGCGCCGATGTACGAGTGCTCGGGGACGAAAAGAATCCGAAGTTGCGCCGTAAAGCCCTCCCACCAGGGGACCGGGTCTTGATGCGTATAATCATCGAACTTTTCGATTTGGAATGTCGGCATCTTGTAGTGCTGCGCACTGGTGTTGCCATCCTTGTTGGGCCACTGGTGCATTTGGTGAACCTCGATCTCCAAGGTGTCCAGCTGCTTGCTGATGGTGGCTGGTGCAGCGAAGGTGCTGATGTCGTCGAGCATTGCGACGACAAGGTCAACTCGTTCCACTAATTGGCGGGTAGAGGGTGCACTGCTGGCCGCGCCAACATCTGGTCTTGGTGCTACTTGCTCCAAGTCTTGTACACGGGAATCGAGTGCCCGTGTAGCATCCTCGTGCAGATCCTTGTGGTTCCGCACCGCCCGTCGGAGATTCGCCAGCTCGGACTGCAGGTGGTTACAAGTGTAAACCAACCGGGTCACGAGTTTGGCCAGAAACTCCTTGTGCTGCTCCTCCGATGTCGCATCTTCGTGCTGCTCAGATGGTTCAAAATGCCAAAATTTGAGCTTTTCGATGCTAGTGGCTTCATGCCGCTGTAGCAGATCCTGGGCCTCCTTGCGGCGTGCCTGGGTATCTGCTTCTACTTCGGTTTGAAGCCGCTGCTTTTCAGTTGTTGCCGCCGCTTCAGCTTGTAGGCGGGCAGCCTTGGCTGCCGCCTGACGCTGCTCCTCAGCCTCGATCAGTGCGAGCTGAGCTTCGAAACGTTGTCGGTACTCGACAATGGACTCATTGGCGAGTTGGCCTGGCATGCCCAGAACTGAGCCCGTCATGGTGGCGGGGCACTGATGATGTGGCACTGTGGCACTACTGACGTGGTACTGTTGACGTGGCACTGCTGACATGGCACTGTTGCTGACGTGGCACTGTACCAAACCGGGAACGCAAGCAAGGGGTGGGTGGGAAGGAAAACGCAGGTAGGTATCCAACCCAGCTATACTTTCCTCCCGGTCCTAATCAACAGACTAAAATAAAAAAATAAAAGAAGAGGATCACCCCCTTTTTTTTTTTTTTTTTTTTTGTATATCTGTCGATCTGCTATGAGTGAGGCATGTCAGAAGAGTACTATGAGCGAGATCTAGGTTAGGTTCCGCAAAGTTTTGGCTTTCACAAAAATGCGATCTTGAAAAAAAAAATTGCGAAAAAGAGTAGAGATGCGATTTTCAAAAAAGAACTAAATCCAGTTTCTGAGAATATGACAACCTCTATCGTTATCCTAATATGCCTAGAAAACGAAATGCTAACATCAGAAATTTTCGGCTATGTATGCAAATATCAGAAATTTCGGCTGCAAACATTAGAGAAATGAAATGCTACTTTCACAAATTTTCCAATATTTGTTGCATGAAAATGAAATGCTAATATCAGAAATTTTCAGATAAAACAAAATGCTATTATCAATAATTTTCAGATAAAACGAAATGCTATTATCCGAATTTTTTTCAGATATTTGTTGCGAGAAAGAATTTTTTTTTCAGAGATTTGACAAAGTCCTACTTGGTTTACTAATCAACAATCAATAGATCAAGCAAGCTGGCTACTTGATTGAGCGGGTCCTCTGATTGAGAGGTCCGCTCCTATACCAAACTGTCGCATACTGTAACGGTGCAGACCAGAACAAGAACCGACCTCTCTCACAAAGTACAAGATAGCGTCGGGGAAGACTTAGATACCAATGATCCGAACAATCAATGTTGCAATGCAGCCCCAAACACCATCATCATCATTCCATGGTGGGAAGGGGCCTGGCGCTCGCACAAGAAGAATGCGCCAGTCCCCGCCATACACAGACGAAGAAGAGGGGGGTTAGACAAAGGAGGGGAAGATGGGAATGTCGTCAACACCAAGTCTGTGATACAGGTCCCAAATAATCCCCGTCAAATGTCTGAATCCCAATGTCGAGTCTGGATCCAATGTGTCTCAAGTCACAGCTCTCTCTCTCTCTCTCTCTCTCTCTCTCTCTCTCTCTCTCTCTCTCGCGTAGTCCGCAGATACTAAGAAGTCATTTAGTGAAGAGGAAGAAGAAGAACTCTCTCTCTCTCACTCCGGTTCTAACCTGTGAAGCTGGCGCCTTGATGCAGGTACCTCGAAGATGGAGCTGGAGCTATGGCGCCTCCGCCAGCCATCTCTCTCCAACACTACTACTACTAGCGCCCTGCGCTGAAGACTACTCCTGCAGCTACTAGCGCACAGCGATGAAGACTACTGCTATTGCTAACGCTACTCCTGCAGCGCTCCTCCAGAGTGCTGCTGCCGAAACCTGAAGACTGCCTCCTGCATTCTGCCTGGACTGTACGTGAAGTGCCTGGCCAGTCCCTATCAACTCTCCCTGCCTGTAGGGCGGGCCAGTCTTATATAGTGCTGGCCCGTCCAGGAGGCTGCTCTTGCCAATGCCCAAACGTGCTAGACCCTGAGGAAGCGTCCGGGAAGTTTCCAGGTAGCTTCTGGCTAAAGTCTGAGGAAGCTTCCGGGAAGTTTCCAGGTAGCTTCTGGCTAAAGCCTGAGGGCCTATAGGCCCTTGTTTTCAGGCTGTCAGGCTGAAACTACACGGGGCCTGTAGGCCCTGGTTTTCAGCCTGTCAGGCTGAAACAGACACGGGGCCTGTAGGCCCTGGTTTTCAGGCTGTCAGGCTGAAACAGACACGGGGCCTGTAGGCCCTGGTTTTCAGGTNGGCTGAAACAGACACGGGGCCTGTAGGCCCTGGTTTTCAGGTTGTCAGGCTGAAACAGACACGGGGCCTGTAGGCCCTGGTTTTCAGGCTGTCAGTCTGAAACAGACACGGGGCCTGTAAGCCCTTGTTTTTAGGCTTTTAGGCTGAGACCGCAGGATGGGCCCTGCAGGCCCGTGTGGCTGCACAGTATGCCACAGATTGGACGAGAGAGCTCAACCAAGAGGAGGAACAGGGTCAGGGAGCTGCGAGAAGTAGCCATGATCATGAGGATGATGAGAGATGCATCGTGGGCAGGGGGTCAGAGGAGGAATATCAACGCGCTCTTGAGGGTAGCAAGAGGGGGAAGGTCCAGGGGAGCGCCGCCTGTGCCTTGCGGATTCACCATCATGATGTGGTCGAGGCAACTCGACACTCGCGTCAAACTTTGTCCTGGCTCCTGATCATGGATCCCACTACAACTTGCTAATCGAGGGGCAGGGAAATGCGAGCACCTTCAGAGGCTAGGAGAAAAGTTACTCTCCGTTCTCGCTACATTCCCCACTACCTTTGCTACACTCGTTGTATTCCTGAAGGCAAGACTCGGCTCAATGTTGCAGCAAATGCATGCAACGCAGTGTAGATAGAATCAGGGATTGGACGAGAGAGCTCAACCAAGAGGAACAGGTCAGGGAGCTGCGAGTAGCCATGATCATGAGGATGATGAGAGATGCATCGTGGGCAGGGGGTCAGAGGAGGAATATCAACGCGCTCGAGAGGGTAGCAAGAGGGGGAAGGTCCAGGGGAGCGCCGCCTGTGCCTTGCGGATTCACCATCATGATGTGGTCGAGGGAACTCGATGCTCACGTCAAACTTTGTGCTGGCTCCTGATCATGGATCCCACTACAACTTGCTAATTGAGGGGCAGGGAAATGCGAGCACCTTCATAGGCTAGGAGAAAAGCTACTCTCCGTTCTCGCTACATTCCCCACTACCTTTGCTATACTCGTTGTATTCCTCTTCTTTCTTTTCCGTCTCTTCCTGGTCCTTCCTTGCTCACTTCCTCCCCTGGCAAACATACTTTCTACGTTGTTAATGAGGAAGGTGGGCAGCCGGGCAGCCAAAATTCTGGTACGTGAACTAGAACTAGTAAGTAGTCCTCCAATAACGGCAGATGAGAGACACCTTCTCCCTCGCCACAGTGACCCTAGTGTAGAGAAAGCACCAACGATCGCTCCACTGTGCACTCAAGCTCCTGGGTGTCGCAAAGCATAATGACTGATAGCGGCAGATCCTCTTGCAGATCAGGAGCATGCTAATAAACTCCTGGGTGATATGAGTTTGACAATCGGCATCGACGTCGCCGAACAAATAGCTAGTTAACTCCCCTGTCAACCGGTCTGGGTGCTGCCACGCCTTGCTGAGCAGCAGTTCAACTTCTTCACTCTCATTAACATTCCCCAAGAGGAGATGGACTTGAAGCAAACAAAATTTCAAAAAGGCGAACTATTGCTCAAGTCAGCGGTCCAGGGGTAGGGACAGTTTTGAGGGAGAAGAAGGAAAGAAAGCACTGAATACCGTCGAGCAGAGAGGAATTCGGGGAGGTCAAGGTAAGGCCAAAGCCATGACAATTTACTGAGGGAGGAAAGGGAGGAGGGGATGCACATGATTGCGATTTTTTCTCCACAAAAAGTCAATGGCAACGTTGATCTGGCGTAGGATCAGTGCCAAGTCATTTACCAAGACTTGCTGCTAGCGCCCCGCCAACTCAAATGCAAACTACTGTACACCAACCAGAACTCCCCATTGTAGATAATGCCCAATGCCCAAAATGCCACCCTCATAATCCGACGAAGGCGATCTTACCGACACCTGGAAGAGAAAGACGATGCAATGCTACAAACTTGCCCAACACTAATCAAGAAGACTTTATGCACACCTTGATCTCCACCGCAGCATGCAAACACATGTGAGGCTGGGGAAAGGTCGTGCTGATCGCCACCTCCTTGGCAAAGCCATTTGTTGCATTCATGGCGATGACAAGTTGGGTAGAGATGGTGAAGATTGAGCAGGCTTGGGGTTAGAGAAGGAATCATAATTGTCAGCTTCAGCAAGAGTAACGCATGAGGAGACAGAAGGGGTAATTGGTTCATATTGAGGTCTCTCAATGTCGTTACAGTGGTATTATCAGATCCTACAAGACCTGTTAGGATTCTGTGTAGTGTTGATTTGCCCGTTTTTCCTTTGTGACATTCGACCAGACCAATCGGCTCTTGCCTACTTCCAAGCACCGCGTTTACACTTTTCAGGCCAATCTCTATCACTTGGAACTTGCCAAAGAATCTGACTGAACTATGGGCCTCGTTAGACACTCCTTGGCACATAACATCTACAAGGACGTGATTGTTCCACCTATCCTCGGGGAAGAAATTGGAAAGAAAATGTGAAAACATTTCCTCGAGGAATCCTTGTAGCGTCCTTGTGGCCCAGCCATGTCGTGTCCTAGTGCTAGGGACCTCGCGAGGTCCCTCGGAGCTCAAGGTTCCGCAATAATCGGAGCGGCGAAGGCACGCGTTGTTGACAACTTTCTGTTTTCAGCTGGTTCATTGGCTATCTATCACCTGCGGTCATGACTGCGGGATTATGGCCACGCGGGCCGACCGTGTGCGGACAAGTGCGGCCGCAAACACCCGGTATTCTTAACTCGTAGGAAAATAGGCGGGAAAATATATATACCTCTATACATACTAAAGCAAGCAAAGGGTCTGGCGACATGGTCAGTCGCGGACCCAACGGAAACCGCTTGGGACACCGCGGTCGGGACAAGGTGTCGACCGTCACGGGGGGCAGGGAAAAGCGAAGCGGCCAAGGGGCGGAGGGCCTAGCCGACGCGGGGGAACCGGCAGGTAGGGACACAAAACCGAGGCGGGGGCCGTCTGGGGTAGGCCGGCGCAACGGAATTGGCCATGGCTGGCGTGAAGGGGGACGCAAGGAATGGCTGGGCGGCGCGGGCGCAAAAACGAAAGCGGGCGGGGCGGCATGAGGCCGGAGCGCCCCCGCGTCAGCAGGAGGTAGGGGGAGGCAGGAGGTAGCGCGAAGGAGGGGAGGGTGGGAGTACGATGACCGAATCGTGTGCAGTGGGAACAACGGGAGAGAGAGAGAGAGAGAGAGAGAGAGAGAGAGAGAGAGAGAGAGAGAGAGAGAGAGAGAGAGAGAGAGAGAGAGAGAG
>BFEA01000075.1:1886353-1900219 GCA_003427395.1 Chara braunii | reverse complement strand
AGAGAGAGAGAGAGAGAGAGAGAGAGAGAGAGAGAGAGAGAGAGAGAGAGAGAGAGAGAGACATGAAAGAAAAATGAGACGCCATCAGCGAGTGTTGCTGTGCGCCACGGCGTAGCCATGGCGGGTTCCACTTGTATATATATATTTATGGGGTTGTAGGATTTGAAAATCCCCACATCCCCATTTTATTTTGTTTTTAACATTTTTTGTGATTTTCTAAAAATAGAAAACGGAAAAAAACAGTATTAAAATCACAAGAACCATAATGAAAAAAAAGGAACCTTTTCTTTTCATTTTTTCTGATTAGTGGTGGGATAAACATGGTGCACATGTTTCTTTGATTCGTTTTTCTGATTGATTGATTGATTGCTTGATTGATCACACAAAAAAAAAAAAAACCGGAACGCGTATGTTTGTGTGTGTGTGTGTGTGTGTGCGCGCGCGTGTGTGCGTGTGCGTGTGTGCGTGTGCGTGTGTGCACGTGAGTGTGTTGTGTGGTGTGCGCACTTGTGTGTGTGTGTGTGTGTGTGTGTGAGGGAGGACCCCTCCCCCACCAATCAATCACTCAATTAAAAAATGAAAAAATCAATCAATCCATCAATCAAAAATCAATCAATCAATCAATATATATATATCGTCAAATAGAGATATATATATATTTTTTCCTTTTTTCTATTTTCCTTTTTTTTTCTTCTTTTTTTTTTTTGCTTTTTTTTTTTTTCCACACACCAAACACCACCGCCCAAAAAATCTTTTTTTTTTTTTTTTCTTGATCAAACAGCTAGGATCGGGGTTCCGGAACCCCAATCCGTAACCCCCACCCCCAACCCCCTCTCCCCTCAGCCGCGGCGGGGGGGCGGGGTCATGATCACAGCCTCGGCCCGCGGTCGTGGCCGCGATGACCGCGACTGTGGGGGATTCGTAGTCCATTGGTGGTCCGCCAGCGGGAGCACGGACATCTTCGGGCCTCAATGTTGGGATTTCAAGTAACGGGTCGCCAACGGTTACCATTGGAGGATGACCGTCGTCGGGGTTTGTCTTCAATTGGGGTTGTCGTCGCAGTGCATCCCGCCAGCTTCGGACGGGTTCAACAGTTGGGAAAATCTCGCATCCCCAGTCATGTCGGCGACTGAAAATGTTGTGTGTGCCGTATGTTGTCCTCTACCGTTTGCTCCCTTCATCGTCACCGTTTGGTGGACCTCCACCGTCGTCGTGGAGTTACAGCCCTGTCATACGTATCCTTGATGGCCGGCCTCTATCGAAGGTTGCCACTGCTGCTCCTAGTCACGATTTTGCTTCTCGTGGTCCTCCCATTCCAAGTGTGCATCCTCTATCGTTGATGGCCACCCTCTATCGAATGCCACCAGCAGAGAAGACAAGGGATCAACACCGACTGCAGCCAACATTGACATCGGCAGCACGTCCCGCAGGCGTTCGTCCACACTCGATGTAATCTCCATCGCCCGAAAGATACGTGGCGACACACACAGCTTCTCCTGGAAGTACTCCTCCGTCGCCACGCCCCCCCCATTCTCCTTTTCATCCACCACCTTGGTGACGCTGGCATCGCTCGTGGAAGAACAGTGCAACCCATGGCGCAGCAAACCTGAACTACAGCCTTGGTGATGGCCATGGTATCCAGCCCTTCAACCAGGACTTGATGAAGTGTCTTCCTCCTCTGCCTCTGCCCAATGCCCTCTCCTGCTGACAACAAAAAAGCACGGCCGTCACGCCCATCTTCTCAATTGTCGTAAACTTTGCACGTTCGCTGTCGTCGCCGCCCTCCATTGGCACACGTGTTGCAATGCTCATGAACCACAAAAACACAACAGCCGACGAACTCGCCACGACCACGGTCCCCAATGCCAAGTCGCCGACGACGTTCCCTACATGTGCTCAACTCCACAGATACGCGTGGCAGCAGGAACAGGCGATGGGTTGGACCTTCATGGGGCGCTCCCAAACTGGTGACGACTTACGACGACTCCACTGCGCCGCTGCAAATGCCCATTTCCACCATCGCCAGTATGGACGCCACCTGCCTCACGTTGTCGTCATGACGTCCAATTGACCCAATTCAAAATTTGATTTTCAAACGGGGAGGTCCATTGCTTTTTAAGGTTTTTTTTTTTTTACCCCATCGTCAGCGCCTTTCAAATTTTCCCGTCTTCGGCAGCTGGACCGCACCGTCGCGAGATGGATATTACCCAATGGACCAAGGCATTGCCCCCACCCCGCGGTTGACTATAATATTATGAAAATGGCCGTGGGGGACCAAAAGCAATCATCCTCGGGAGACCACCCCGAGGATAGGTGGAACCACAACGGGAATTTCCTTCAAAACCCCGAAGGAAACTTCCTTCGGCCCCAAGGAAGCCCGAGCCCCTATGTACCCCAATTTGTATTTTACCATAGCCCCAACATTTCCACCGTATATTTTTTCAGATTTTTCATAGTTTTTTTAAATATATTTTTATGTTGAGTTTTCGACCTAGTGTGGACATGGCGGAATATTGTAATGATAGATTGGCACAGGTTGGTACGATTGTGTACAAAACTAAAATAATGACAAACACTTTGTAGAATCTAATTAAATTTTTAAGAATCTTGGCAATATCCAAGTTCACCTAGGACAATTTGGCATGTGGCTTACTCGCATGGTCACAAAATCTCGATCTACTCGGGTTTTTTATATTATTGCTTCCATTGTAATATTGGTTTTTCCAAAACTGATACGCGTTCGGAGGGTTTTGGTGCTCATTCGCATTCGGTTACAAACGTTCGGGTTTAGTCACCGAACGAGAACACGATGCTACACAACTTCAAATGACTTTACCCCTTCGATTTATTTTCTCCATCTACAAGAGTACGAACGAAATTGCTTACAATTGGTCGATGACCTTGTTCAAGAGGGAAAGCCTCGTTGGATCAACCATCGGCCTTTGCACCTCGAAAAAGGAAGTCAAGGAACTACGTAAGATGAGGTCGATCAATTACTTCAAGTACTATCATTCCATAAAAATCAAGCCACTCTACAGGAAGGGGGTCACGTATAATGTTGAAGTTTAGGCCCCACAACTTCAAATGATCGATCCAACGAGCAAAATTAGCCTCAATCTGACAGGCCCTGGTGCTCCTTTATTCCTTGGTCCCACAAAGGAGAGGCTTGATCTTAGTGCGGACTCTGCGGAGTAGGTTTCATTTTTGTTGTTTGCACTTTCTTTTTCAACGGACTTGTCTCTCGCGGAATTACGGTTGCCAACCGGGGGAATTTTTAAAGTTCATTCGACACCCTTGTCCCCTTCTCGTATTTTGCCCTTGCCCCCCTTACTTTTGTGAAGCTAACCCTAGGACTGGAGCAAGAACCCCAATTTCGCCCTGGTGGTTCAATTCCCCGCCCAAAATCCTTGGCCACGCCCCACCTACTCTGATCAGTGTTCACACGGGTGGTGGACGCTGGCCAGGGCACGAGTTTGCGTATCACAGCCCAGTCTCGAAAGGTCCAACCGGCCGAAAAAAAACTCTCCAAACATTTGTTTGGGGTCCGTGGGGTGGAGGCTGAGTCTGGCTGACCCTTTTTTTTGTCTTCGGATTTGCCCTGCTCCAGACATTCACCCGTACATAGAGCTCCAGAATGCTCGGAACAATGTCCGGGCGTCCTGGACGTAACCAGGAAAAAAATTGAAGACAAATAATTAATTCTATTTTTTATTTTTACTTATGCGAAACTTTTGATTAGACCCTGAGGCGAAAGTCATGTCTATGTCTCTGCACAACATACTTTTTTCCGCCTATTTTGGATTTTTTTTAAATTTGTTTTGCACGGACCTTCCTTGGACCTTGCCTGGGAGACCCAACCAAGGTGACCCAGGTGGCCCAGTTGGTAACACAGATTTATTATTAATTTTAATATATTACTTTTCCGAATGGGTAGAGATATCTGTTTCAGACTATGCGAGCTTCAGAAATAACGACGGTTTCATCAATCTACATGTGGACGCAGAGGTTTTCAGAGATGAGGTCCAGAAGAATCTGGTCCTTCATGACGTCGCTATACGGTATACTGCACCCAGTATGTCTCAGTTCAATGGACTCGTTCAAATTGCAAACTGTGTCATTAGAACCGTTTTGCAACGGAATATCGCATCTAATGACATGCATCCCTTGCCTGAAATGGTCCAGGACATTGTGGTCGTTCTTCCCAGCAACCCTCATGAGCCACACGATGAGGCCTTTTTCAATTACAGACCAATAGCCTGCCATGTGTGATCCTTCCCTAGTTAGCAAACTCACAATGTTCGAACCGCCATGAGAATTAATGTTCGTTCAAGACAAATCTCAATGATATGTGAAACTGATGGACCAGGCCCTGCTTTGGTTAGTGTTAGAAAATGACCACAGTGGCTCATGGGGGATAGATCGGAAATCACAAGAGCTGAGTGAAAAAAACATAAATAATAATAATAATAATAAGTTTGGCTAAATACATTTGAAAAGTGTTCGGTCGAACATCCGAACAAGTTCAGGCGTTCGGGAGAGTTGTGAACATGTTCCGTGTGCTACAGGTTTGAAGGTCAACGACTTAAGCAAGCTCCAAAGCTCTATCGTTCCATATTTGAACTTCGGCCCCATCAATCTTTATTTTGTAATTTCCTCCTTGTTGGGAATCGGTTGGACAACTCCAATCATTTGATGTGGAACACGATAAGAACTACAAATTTTTGAGATTTTTTGTCACTAGTTCTCAGATGCCCCAACGGATTATATACCCAAAGGATGCCAAATGAGGCAAGGAACAAAAGGTAACAAACAAAAAAATGTTAATCAACCATGCATGTGTTTAAAGGAAGGGGAAAAAATTCACGACTGCTAGACCCTTTGGATGATTTTAATGCACTTTTATCTCATACCCAACGAACATGGAGAGATTCATATATACTCACTCCGCATTGATCAAAACTTCACATAGTCATTCACGAGGCACTCCCAAAACTTTTGCACTGAGATATACCAGAGAGATAAAATGAACTACATGTCTCTCTCATTACCAAATAGAACTCGCGTGATCACCAGTGATCAACCTCGCTAAGTTCGAAATGGATACTACTATTTTCGCAAGCCCAAAAAATGTGCAAGTCCCAAAAAATTGTAGAACGTAAATTTGGCATGAAAATGCACACCTGCTCACCACCAAACGATCACCACCTCTCGCCTGCCACCACAGTTTGGTCAACCAACGACCTGTGCCCTGCTAGATCTCATGCCAATTTTAAATGGTCATTCTCGACTGTCCGTGTGAAAGGGTTCATGACTTAACTGAGTTGTGGAGCTTATGCCCCTTTCTTTTACAATCGGGAGGGTCAAGATTCTTACTCAACCTTAAAGGCTTAAAATCAAACCCTTGTGTAGTTAATCCAAACATGACTAATCCTGTCCTAATCAAATATCTGGCGTTTTACTTGACAATTTTGATATTTGCATCCTTCATGGTACATTAAATACATCCTTTATCGCAAATTCTTCATTCTTGAACTTTTCTCGCATCTTACGTATGGACAAGGTTTCATCCAACATGCATTCTACATGGTATTTGGCAACAATTGGTTCCTGAAGTTTGTTTCAAGCTGCCGAAAGGCCTCAAGATTCAAGATGGTTGTGTTCATTGTAAAAAAAAAAACTTAGCAAAAAAATGAAAGAGAGTTGAACCAACATGCTTTCTTCTTTGGCTGGCGACGCCAACCATTTAGCTCTTGTAGGTCGTGCCCCTAAGTCGAGGTAAATACATAAGTACATCGGGGCAAGATGGTTGAGAAAAATACAATTGGGTTAAAAGAAGAAACGACTTGACTTTGGTCAGGTCCAATATTTGGCCTACAACGAACATGTTAGCGATTCCTCTAAGTTGCAAGGTGTTAAGAAAGGCAACAAATTGAAATATATGATACTTATTTTTTTCATATAACAAAAACGATCGTAGAAAGCTCTAAGACTTCGTACTTCATTCCTTCCATGTCATGTGATTTTTGGGTACCTAGGAATAATAATTTGAAATCGATAGTATGTGACATTTTCTTCATTATTATTTTTAGCTTTAGTTTGAGTTTACTAAGAAAGATTTATATAAGACCACATTTTTCAATTGTGTCGGTCTTAGGGTTGATAATGCCTATCATAAAGTCATTTGCGCATCACAAATAACTAAGACGTGAAAACTCGGGTCCATGGGATCTTCATCATTTCGTTCGCATCATAACAGACGATGCTTCCACAAAGTGTCCTTAGTATTATATTTATATTTTGCACGGCGGTGCTTTCGCGAGCGTTGGCGATACATCAGACACGAAATGTATGCCACTTCATGCTTGTCATATTGCTCGTTTAGGATCGAAGAGATACATAATATATATATATATATATATCATATAAATCTCCTATACGACTTTGGTATTCTGATTTATCATTTCAAATCGTGCCTCTGTACCTCCTCTGGTAGTAACGTTTGCTTCGAGACCTATTATACATGACAATTGAACATGGTGATCTCTTTCCATTAGATTATGATCCCTTTTTTGTTTTTTTTAATCCATGTTACTTGGGAACATCCATAGACTTATTACAATAATATGTTTATATTAGAATTCGAACCCTATGAGTTGTTCACCAACAATCACATGTATGCAACATGTTTGCAACATTCAGCCATGTGTGCATACACTTCTTTATCCCTCTTGCTTTCTCTTGTCGATCTCACTTTTCTTTTTCATTTTTTAAGGGGCCAACCCCTATTGGGATTCAAACTCTTACCTCTTCATCAACCATTACATTTGCATTTCATTCAACCACATATGACTATATTCCTATATCCTTCCTCCTCACTTTTGCCCACATCTTTGTTTTGTTGTACTAATTATGTCATAATGTTTAAAATTTTCATCCCTCACCGCTTATGCTTGACGGTTTACTGCTCACCAAAATTTTTGTCGTTTTTCGAAAAAACTTTTATTTCCTTTACCTAACTTACACCATTGTGCCTTTTTTGTTTTTTTCTTTCTTCCCTTTGTGCTTCCACCAGTAGTTACTTACATCATTATATTTCACCTTCCCATTCATACCTTCCTATATATTTTGGTAAGTAAACTTTAGGATTCCTATAACTCGATAACTCACTAGACTATTATTCTTATGTTTACTTATCACACTTCGAGCTCCATTAACCTTCTCTCCTTTTTACTTAATATTTTTCGTGTCTTCTTTCTTCCTCCACCCCATTTCTTTTTTCCTCTTTCGTCTCTTTATCTTTCAAGTCATATTCTCTTTCTCCACATGCCTATAGAGTTGCTAAATTTCATTCAAGTTTTGTTTTTTTCCTTGCTTATCCTATATCCTACATTAGCGATCCTTGGCAAAGTGACATGTTCTCCAAGATTAACGTTATTTATTGAAGATCACATTTTTTTTCATATTATTATTATCATGTCATATCTAACTTACTTCTTTTTGCAACAACACTATTTCTTTCTAAGATCAATTTCAATACATATTACTTCTTTTTTTTTTTTCTCTACACTGATTACAATGCTGCGTATATCTATTTTAATTGAAAATGTGTGACCTTCCCTCTACTTACTCCAAGTCTCAAAACCTTAACTCCCATTTGAATATCATATAACACAAAATTTTTGATTTCCGAGCTCTATTAATTACTCAAAACTCGTCCAATAAATCATAAGACTTTATTGAAGATGATTCAACTGCGATATCTTGCCGACCTATAAAAATTCACTACCTAGAATAATGTTGATTGGTTTTGGTCAATTAAAATCTGCGAAGTTGCATGCAAATCTTTAATTGTGCAACGGAAAAGAATCTTTAGAAAATCCTCAGGCCAATCTAAGGTTTGATCTCATGCCTTATATGTACCACAACCTTCTATTAACTTCTAAAGGTCGTGCTGCATTTACCCACAAACAGGTCAATAAAGCCAGCCTACCCTCCAAATGAAGAAGAGTTCTGAATCAACAAAGGTAGCGACCACCCAAATTAAATGGGTTTGTACTCGCTATTCAATAATGAAATTGCATGCGACCAGATGTCTAAGACCATCGGTGCTAATAATTGTCCAAGTAGTATGCCACAATTTTCAACCATCATTGTTCCAATGCAAAATTAGTTTCATGTTAGTAAATCGTACTTAACACTAATCACAATATCAGTAGCTTATGATTAAAAAAAAATCAAAAAGTTGCAGCCCATTACCTTCATGCAGGTACACTAATCGTCAAAATCCGCATGCACAACCAATAAAACTAATATGTATAAATTCCTTAGCTTTCGGTGCTCGAAAGCAATGAGTGATCAACGGTAGTAGTGATTGCTTTCATTTAGGACTAGTCCAGCAGACAGTCCCTGCCCCATCATAAAGAAAAGGTTGCTGATTTACTTACCTTAGAAACTTTTCCCGACCGTTTCATACGTACTGATTTCCGTTTCTCAAACTGGATACAATAAGAGTTGGATTACAGTGTTGAGGATCACTAATAGTAATCCCAGATAGTAGTAGTCCACCAACAATAGCAATTTGATTTCACCGCAAAACGTATCTTACATCAGCAGCATCCCAACCCATCCCACAACCAAATCAACTTGTTCAAACTTTAGTCTACAGTTATGCCGGAGGAGATTTCGAAGCCCCCAGACCACAAAGGCAGCAACAGATAAGCGAAACCGTCAACAACAACTGATATAGGAACCAGCCGCTGCAGCACATGGACATCAGGTAGTGTCAGAGAAAAGGTTAACAACATTCGTATTTTCATCACCACTTCAAGACACCCTTCACCACTTCAGGATGCAGCCTGCCTAAACAGGTGGTTTTCAAGGTCTTCGGACCTTTCAGCACTTTAGGACACCCTTCACCACTTCCGGATGTAGCCTACCTAAATAGGTGGTTTTCAGGGTTTTCGGACCTTTCACCGCTTCAGGACCATTCAGGATTTTCAGACTGCCCAAAACTCTCACTTCACCACTTTAGGATGCAGCCTGCCTAAACAGGTGGTTTTCAGGGTCTTCGAACCTTTCACCACTTCAGGACCATTCGAGATTTTCAGACTGCCAAAAACTCTCACTTCATAATTTTCATTCCTGAATTTTCAGCTACCCGTTAACCGCTTGTGTAGTGGCAATAATTCAATAGTCAACAAGTGGAACCAGCTGCGTCAATCAACAGGTCCACCATAGCCCTGGCCTAACTCTCCAAAGGACAACACGAAGCAGCTATGGCTGCTTTAGCTCAGGCTGCCATGCCTGACTCTGCAATAGATATGCTACACGTCATCTGAACAAGCGATTAGCTCAACGGGTACAACACCGGTTGATAAATGGGCATTGTGGTCCGAGGTCGCATGTTCAAACTCTACAGGCTTGCGCAAGGACACTGGCAAGCGTTGAGCGACGCATGGCTATCCGCACACCCCCCTTGGGTATGCGCATGGTAAGGACTACAGAAACTACTTGTATCACCCGAGGGGTTAAGTTCCCAGTTGTCGTATGTTGGGGTCTAGGCTATGAGAGGTTCGCCTGATGTTCTTGGTCCATTGGTTGTTCCAATGATTGGACACTTGCCCCCTAGTGTAGTGCAGTGCATGAAGGGACTAATTGTCGTGCTGGCTGAATGGGTTGGAGCTAGGGGCTGTACGGATGAGGTTGAGGGTACGAACCTAATCAGCCAGGGCAGATCATACTTGCACAGAGATAGCTGGGACGTGGTCACGCATATTGTCACAGTGGAGGGATAGATCACACGAGTTAGTTACCTTAGGGCTCTGATTGTTGGGTGGGGGGGGGGTGGGGAGGCCAAGGTGGGATGAATAGGCGGGTCCCGTTAGTGGKGGGATTAGGTAGGAAAGTCACAAGGTAGGGCCTCCCTGGGGCATAAGCCAAAATAAACCAGGTCGAGAATAGAGGTAAGAGGAATGGTTGGAGAGCCTAGTACATACCAATGACTGAGACCACTGTGGTTCAGAAGAGGACTCTAGGGGGGATCTTGCAGTAGGGGCTCTCTTAGGGATAGATAATGGTGGGATAGCCTGCTTCCCGCATTGAGAAATAGTATATCACCAACAACAACGAAATAACAATGGTACAACTATCCCTAAGTCAACCAACTAGCATGATCTATCCCTCCAGAAAATCCCTCCCCGCATCCGAGCTGTCTCTGTGCAAGTATGATCTGCCCCATCCTGTTCAGATCCGAACCCTCAACCTCATCTATACAGTTCCAAGCTCAAACCCAATGAGCTACCAATGGCATGACAACTAGTCTGTTCATGCACTGTACTAGACCAGGGGACAAGTGTGCAATCTCAAAACAACCCATGGACTAAGAACATGAAGCAAACCTCCCATAGCCTCACCCCAACATATGACAACTGTGGACTGAACCCCTTGGGTGGTGCAGGCAGTGTCTGTAGTCCTTACCATGCGCCAACCCAAGGGGGTGTGCGAACAGCCGTGCGTCGGTCAACGCACGCCGGTGTCCATGCGAATGCTGCAGAGTTCTGAACCCCACAACCTCAGACCTCAATCCGCATTTCCAACTGGTTCTCTACTCACTGAGCTAATCGGCTGGTTGTGTCCATTTCTTTTTCCACCATCAAGGCACATAATTGTAGGGTTGATTTTTATTATTATTACTATTATTATTATTATTATTTTTTTACAGAACTGGACCTTATAGCCCAGGCTCCTTTTCCATTCTGGGAAGCATCAGTCCGGTTCCTACTCCACCGGCAAGTCAAAAGGACAATACATCAAAATTACAGACACACACTTCCTTATTGCGATTTTTCACAGTTGTTCTTAAATTTTTCTACAGTCTGCACCCTGCCATCCGCACGGAGACACATACACACACATGCGTGATCACAATCATGTGATCACGTCTTTTCTTGTACAGTTCGCACCTGCACACACCCATACGTCCACGTGTCCTGGGTTTTGAACCCTGGCCCATATGTTGAACAACAGAGAGACATACGAGGTATCCATCGAGGTAGACCCGGTGCTTGCCCAGATCCCAGAACCTGTTTTCTTTAAGCCCTCTCTCGTCATTGGCCTCAATTTTTTTGCCGTCACAGCGCAGACACACACACACACACACACACACACACACACAGAGAGAGAGAGAGAGAGAGAGAGAGAGAGAGAGAGAGAGAGAGAGAGAGAGAGAGAGAGAGAGAGAGAGAGAGAGAGAGAGAGAGAGAGAGAGACGATTCGCTGCCAAAGCCCCATGCCTGCCTAAGTCAGGCCAAACTTGCTGATGCCAAAGCATGGATGTGGTTTGCATATTTATTGTACGCTGCCATCAATGAAATCTGTACTTATCGCAGATATCTTCTGAGAAGATCCAAGGGAAAGAAGCAAAAGGTAACGAATCTTGTGAGCTTGGGCAGCCGTATCCTGCATATATGACTATCAATGTTCGATCATGTGCAAAGCACTCTCATACGCACAGTGATTGCAGTGCACTTCCATCATTTTGGGCCAATGCTCCATGTACAGGATCTTCGTGAGCGTCAGATGCATCCATGGTAAAAAATGCAGCCATCTTCAACTAGAAGACCGATGTTCATGCTTTGTGTATTTGAGACCTCTTCCGCTTCCTCACATCAGCCAACAAAAAGCAGGATAAAGCTCTCCGGTGTGCTGGAAGGAAGCTGCCAATGTAGAGTATCCATACTGAGGGAGGCTTGAAGAGATTCATATGCCTCAATTAGGAGCGCTAGAGTTAAAAGCCACCAGCACTTCCGAGCCACATTTTCCTGGGGCTTAGAAAGCCCTGTGCGCCAAAAAAACAGGAACCAGGGTGGGCCTCCTTTTGGCTGGTGGCGCCAGCCATTTTGCTCCGGCGGCGGACCCCTGAAAGATTCATGCAGCCACATTGGACAAAAGTGGCTGGGAAACATACTGCCGGTTTAAACCGCCAGAGCCTTTCCCATATGTCCGCTGCGGGCCCTGCGCACCGAGCATTTGGGATGCATCTAGCCGCCGCGCCTGCCCGGGGCTGGCCTCCATGTTAACCAGCGGGCATTTTATTTTTGCCTGGGAAAGGTACTGGCGTTTAAAAATAGTTACATTACTGACAAATGAAAGAAAAGCATAACATGTTCAAGTGCGAAGGATCATCCTGCAGTGCGCCTGCCGGATGCGCCACCAGCCAAAATGAAAAAAAAAAATCCGCCTGCACCGATTCTTTTTTTTGTTTTGGCACACAGCAGCTTGGGGGTAGGGGTGGTTTACGAAACTTTGAAAAATCGTTTTTTTCCCCTTTTCTTTTTACACTTGTGTAGGGGTCATGCTTATCCTCTCTGTATAGTTCCAATTTTAATGGGTGTCCCAAAGGAAAAAATGCCAAATTTTCATTTTTTTTAATCTTTTCTATTCGAGTAATTTGGAGTCCAATTTTTTTACACTTTTTTCTCACTGTTCATAAGTTCAACGGAGTTGAACACAACTTTTTGGGACTGTGTCCTAGCCAGATGGTGATCGAAATAAGTTTTCACTGAGTCTGTGGTCCGTCTTCCAGAATCTGGACATCCCGATATGCCAATTTCCAACAACGTTTCTCTACGAGTATTCAAAAGGAATGTAAATTCCAATTTCCAACAACATTTCTCTATGAGTATTCCGAAGGGAAAAAAAAAGAACAAAAAGACTATGTAAAGAAAATGTTTCCCTGCACCAGTTTTGGAGGGTAGTCTAAAAGGTGGGACACGTTTCTGCAGGGGAAAGAAACCAAGAAAAAAACATCCTACTACTACCGACTGGCCTAACCCAGTTGGTACACACATGAAGAGTGTTGAGCTACAGACCCAAGCTCGGATCCAGCGGCCATCAGATGAACAGAATGAAATAATTCCATTTTACCTGGGGCCGGTCAGGTCAATGATGATATTTCAGGGTCGTTGCCCTTTTTTTTTTTCAAAGAGAAAACCTGCTAAACTCGTTGCGGGCCTTGTGGCATATTTGTTGAAAAAACTACGAGAATTTGTTTATGTCGGGTCCATTTGAGAGAAACATAGCATGGTGCGGGATATAACATTACCTTGGAGCACCTATTGTAGACTCACACCTTCACAATTTTGGCAAGTGAATACGGACACTGGATGCAGTTTGATTCGCTGTGAAGTTTGCATCTACCCCCAAATAGCAAAAAACGCCTTGGAGGTTTCTTGTACAGATACCCCACTTAAACTTTGAGACCAACTTATGTATGAACACGGAAGCACAAGTTGGTTATCATGCCTTGCAACTACGTTTGGCGTTCCCAGGCAAATGAACGCCGAGTTATCTGCCCCAGAATGCAACGGGGGGAAATTATGGGAATAGGAGGGTGCAAAACACAGGAAATGGTTAGCAGAAAGAGAATTCAAAGTTTGCATGTTTGGGCTCGTTGTTGAAACTGGAGGCAGGTATGTAAAGAGCGACTATCAGGGCTGAAAACTGGCGGTCCCCAATTCTTTGGCTCGGACCAGATAAAATGAAGATCAACGGCTAAGAATCCAGGTAGTTAGACTGTGGAACCTTCTGAGGTCAACCATGTGTTTGCTGCTAGGTACGAGAGTCAACCCTAAAATGTATTAAAGAAGAAGAAAAGAGATTAATGAAAAACAAGGGCGACGGCTTTGAGATATCATCTTGAAGTTCAAACTGACGAACGCCAGTTAAATTCAGAGTTATTTACTCATCGAAACTGCGGTCTGTGCAATCAGACTCGTTTTCAAACACACTTTTCACACATGTAAACAGTAACGCAGCACATTGGCGACATGCGCCCACTCAAAACTCAGAGATATGGTTTTCAGATAC
>BFEA01000075.1:1838948-1868127 GCA_003427395.1 Chara braunii | reverse complement strand
GGGTCCAGCGTCCCTTCCAATGGATAAATCTTGAGGTAACTCAAAGTTCAAAAGAAACTTTCTGGGCGAACAGCAAAGATGGGACCTCTTCACCCTAAGGCGCCTGAGATGAGCTAGCAAACTAGCCCCACTACTCACTGATGCTCTTTTTTTCCCCTGAATCCCAAAGTAAAAACTCTTCCCTACGCCAAGAACTATTTTCGGAACTGTTCTCCTCTGTTATCACTCTCATTCCCTCTGCTCTGACAGCAGTAAAATGATTCTGCGAATCCTTCTCCTCGTCTCTCTAAATCATTTTGAGATCTGAAAGCAACCAAATAACAAAAGCAAATAGATTCTTCTCTGACCATTGACCCTCCCTCCTTTCCCTCTCAATCTCCCTTTCAAACATGCGCAGTCATGCAGGAAAAGATAGCAATCACCATTTTTGTTCAGTACGTCATTGGTCCAGCTCACATGTAAACAGCCTTACAAGAGCACATCAATGCACAAAATGTGTGCATTGTGAAAGACCATGCAGAAATGTGCACTGTGATATACTGCTTTACCAGACGTTCACCAACTCATCAGAATGTCAAGCATCCACAGTCTGTGAAGAATGCATTTCAGTCATGCATCAGGGACTTGGGGAGATGGGCGAAGGGGGGGGAAGGGAGGGAGGGGAGGGAGGGGGCAGCATACGCTCAATGGCATAGCGTGGGGGAGGGCGGGGGGTGGCAGGAAAAGGCTGGGGATGGCTGTGGGCTCTCTCTCTCTCTCTCTCTCTCTCTCTCTCTCTCTCTCTCTCTCTCTCTCTCTCTCTCTCTCTCCTTATACATACATATATAAACACACACACACACATATATACTGTCATGTATATTCAACTAAAAAGGCACACTTTGTCAAAACAGATGATAAAACCACACAAGGCAAACATGAAGAGCACAATGAAATTGTTCTTTTGCCTCTTTCTGAGAAGTTCTTCCTTCTCTTTCCTTGTTGTTGAGCGCGAGCTGCGTGCATCCCCGTGTGCCATAATGGCCCACTTGTATGCTGTGGAAAAGAGGCGGAGCAAAGGGAGAGCGGAAAAACACACAGAAAAGATGGAAAGAAGACAAAGCAAAGGAAGACAAAGAGTGTAAGGGAAAGTAAGGAGTGTAGAATGAAGACGAAAGCACAGGAAAGGATAAGAGAGGGCTTAAGAATCAGTCTGTCCTTGACAGACCGGCATTGTGAGGATAAGATGGATCACCCAGCTGGTGTTGCAAGCCCAAAATGTACCAGATTGTTTACTGGTCAGTCGGTTGCAGATCACCCACGTGGTTTATGCCTCGTAGGGGCAAAAGCTTGTAATTCCGGCAAACGATATTGGTCAGCCATTTGCAGATCACCCAAGTGGTGTACACCTTGTGCGGCAATTCACAATTCTGACAAATCATGTTGTAATCCCAGGACATTTGGGGCTGCATCCTGAGTAGGGACTGCCCATGAAATCAGGAGTGCACCCCAGGCGTGGACCGCACCCTGTTGTGCAGACACAAAACACGATCTTGCAGTGAGAAGTTGGACTGGCTGCTGGGGGCATAGGAGCGGATATTGTCCTTTGGAACAAATGGACAGCAACAACCTGTGGAGCAGGCACAAAGAGAATCGGGGCAAACAAAGAAACTGGTTGCTGATCCTTGAATGAGCGACAACACGGCACACACCATCAACAATAAATGCAAACCGAACATGAGCACGTCTCTGGCAATAAAGGAGGAACAATGGGAACACGACAGCTATTCTCTGGTGAGACCGTGAATGAGACCGGGGTGGTGATAAGGCAAAAGCAGTTGTCTACAACCAAACACATAAAGAGATGAGAGGGGATTTGATTGGACAAGAGTTCGAAATAAAGGGTGCGAGTGGCATAGAGGCTGCGTTCTTCTGATGCTACAATCGGAGACATGAAGCAGGTGTTGGCGAGATGCATCACATATGTAGGATAGCAGCATTATCATCAGATGAGCAAGTAGGGACAGGACGAGAGCAGTAAAAATACAGGGTGTCAAGGACTATCGTAGCGCGCATTGGAACCACTGAGCGGGACTCGTCACATATGCAGGATAGCGCCTTTGGCGGGAGTGCATGTAGCAGGTCCACCCCTTAGCAAGGATTGATGGGGGATGTCCATGAGAAAGCATGCGACGTGCTACAATTCGAAAGTCCCGTCAATTGTTACAGAATTTTGCGAATCTAGTAATTTGTGCAGATAACACTCAAGTCCAATGATGGGAGTGAATGACAAGGAAGTCCCATGCCACCATTTTATCAAAGACACTCATGGGAAGCGGGCCATCCAAATGGACATGTAGCTGCACACCTAAAAAGGTACAAGAGTCATTCGACGTTGTCTTTCCTTCCACTCAAGGTCGTAGTGGTCAGTGGAAGAGATAATTGCCTCCATGAAAGAGCATCACCAATGAGGCGATAATTGAAAGCATATCGTTGAGCGGGTTGAAGATCATGTTGACGAATGTCATCAACAGACCGCGCTTCATCCCAATATAGGATAGAATTAGAGACATTGTCACCAACATTAATTCCAATTGGATACCGGCAATTTGTTCCCTAAGTGTGCCATCTGCAGTGTACTTTGCACATCAAAGCGAAAATGTTGGAGAATCTGAGAAACAGAAAAGGTGTATGGGTTTGAAACAGTTGTCCATTGGTGACAACGAGGTCCTTGAACTACCACATCCAGGACATTCCAGTGTGAACGCTTGCGAGTATGCCAAAGGGCGTAAACATGATCTTCATCAAGGACGTTGTACTCTAGTGGAGGAGATAATTGCCTCCATGAAAGAACATCACCAATGAGGCGATAACTGTGAAAGTATATTACTGAGCGGCTTGAAGATCATGTTGATGAATTTCATCAACAACGTGTTCGTCATCCCAATATAGGATACAATTAGAAACGTTTCGACCAGCATTAGTTCCCATTGGAATACCGACAATCTGTTTCCTAACTGTGCCATCTATAGTGCACTTCGTACAACAAAGCGAAGATGTTGGAGAATCTGGGAAACAAAAAAAGGTATCTGGGCCTGCATTAGTTGTCCATTGGTGACAACAAGGTCCTTGAATTACCATGTTCATGACATTGCAATGTGAACGCTTGCGAGTATGCCCTTTAGTTGTCCGTATGCGAAAGGGCATAAACATGGGCTTCATCAAGAGTTTTTGCCATGTTATCCAGAATGACACCATAAGGAAGGTTGGTATATATTACTATATCGTGGTTAATCAATAGTGTGAGGAGAGAGGCCAAGTAGAGAGGATGCATTGTTTAGAGGTCAAGCATCACTTCATCGGCACTCTGAACAATCGAGCACCATCGCACCAACCTGCTGATAGGGCTTAGTGTCTTTCTTAGAAAGAGTAGAGATCATTCCTTGCAAAGTAGCATTGAGAAGTAATCGTTGTACTAACCAATGGTTGAGGAGGCCCTATACGAATGGTACAAACTATTGGGCGAGGTGGAGCATACAAGGGAACAACAATGTTGTTTTGTGTTGTGACTCCAAAAATGCTGCGAAGAGCTGGAGGAAATTTGTGAGCTTTTAGAACATAGCGAAGGTAAGGCAGGACAACAGTACGGGCGTAACCCCAATGGTGATTCCGTTTTGCATGGCTGCCAAGGACATCGACAACGCATTCATGAGGGCGGTCATAAGTGGGATTGTCCAAATGGGTGGAGAGATGAAGTAGATATCAATTCTTCCAGCAGAATGCCAAATTATGCTATGTTTTGTCCTTAGGAACAATAACGAAGTGGTTGTTGGAGATGGCGCAATGAGACATGTAGAACGAACGAGACGTGGCTGACTCACAATACAAGAGGGCAAAGATGCACAGGATTGACAATGAGTCCGGATTGCAGAACGTCAGCTGTTCAACTTCAAAGAAAGAGACAAGAAAGAGGAAGATTGAGATTGTCTACCTAAAAACGTTTTGTGACTTTTGTCACTGTAATGTACTCTTCAGGTCTGATTGCCACCCCTTAGAGCACATCAGCAGTTTCCCCATTCAAGTGATACTTAGAGCCTTCTTGAAAAAGCTTGCGACGACCATCATCAGAGCTGATATTATCACAAGATCAGAAAAATGCGGAGAGACTCTGCAGCATTCGCAGTTTCGAGGGGTTGGATAAGGTCTTATAGCCAGCACTGGGACCTCAATGCAGGCTCTGCAAGGAGATCACTGCCTCTCACCTATCATGAGATTATTGGCTGAGAACAAGGGAAGCTGTGTAAATTGTCGTGCCGAAGCCAACCATGATAATCTCGAAACTACACTAGCAAATACTCTAAGAACCCTAGATGTGTTTCTTATTCAGGCACGGTATTAGCCTATTAGGTGCGCTGGTTTTAATCATATTGCTTACCGAGAGCACACATGAGTAGAAGGGTTGTCCGAGACTCCCATGGGTCTGCTTCGGTACATGACCATGAGACCAGGAGGGCCTGACTGGACTCTCGACAATTTTATGCTCACTGGCCCAGGGGTGGGGACTGGCCGCACGGGAGGGCGTTCTGGGCGGGTCCCTTGCAGGACCAACCCCTACCGAGCCACCCGGCTGGTAGCCTAGCATTAGCGTAAATTCTTTGTATTTTGGGTGATCACGACGGTTCTAGGTACACTCAAGCCATAAGCCAGAGACACAAGCATACTTCTAGGTTGTCGAATGCACCGCAAGGAAGTGATCTCCTCTAAAAATACAGGCTTGTGCCACTACCTGTCGGAAACAACGACTTAGAAATAAAAAAAAACACGGATCCATGGGAGGCACCTGATGTGGTCATGTGTAGCGGTCATAGTGCTGTTGCTAAGGCAACGGCTCAATTGAGGGTGAAGCGATTCACACTTAACCCCTCCAGCTCGCTTAATCCACTTGCCACATGACCCATGTTGTTGGTGGAAAGTTGGGAGTTCAACTCTTATAGTTGAACTTGCCGGATGACTGACCTTCCAGTGGCTCGGACATGATTGTACAATTTCATGAGCTAGTCTTATTTGCACCATAGTTGTCCAGTGTTCATCATCGGATTAAACTGTTCTGGGTATATCGGGTAGTACAAAACTCGTCCATGCTTGGTAGAGTGGAGTGTTCCACAAGGCACTTCACGTCAATTATCGTTGAAAGTTCACAAGTTTGATTCAATTTGCGAAATGGAATGGACCAGTGCTTTTGAAGTGACAAAACCTCCTGAAGGGGCAATTCCAATGTGCAATTGGGCGGGTACTTCCAATGTGCAATGGGGCAAGCCCCTTAGAGTCAGGAAGGCCATGGTTGTAAGCATAGCACGGCATCTGTTCCTGCAAGTGTGTATGCTAAACCTAATCATTCCGACTCGCCAGGTTCTATTTGACAGCAAAGTCCCCTGGCAGCTCCCAAAGAGCTTGAAACAGTACCTTCCAAGATTAGAAATTTGCAGTGTTCTTGTATCCTTCCATTTCCAAAAATGGCCTAGAGGATACTTCCAAGCCTTTCTTGTGCATCTTTTACAGGTTCAGTCTGACTTCCAACTTGGAGTCAGTGCCATGGTGCTTGAGCAGTGACCCATTCTTTCTCAACTCCCCCTAGCAACCTGAGAGTCGTGCTAACCCCACCCGACCGGATGTGCTAATCCCTCTCTTCCGTAGACGAGTATTCCTTCTCCTGGGTTCACATCTGGAGCTGTTGCGGGGCTAGGCGGGTCAACAGAGAGACCCTCTGAAGTTGGCATCCTTCAAAAGGGCCTCAACAATCGTTTGTACTTGTGCAAATCATCGGGGCTTCAAGGGTTCGAGTCCATTTGACGAATGGAGGAGAAGACAAGAAGGGAAAGTCCTATGCCTGGACGCATTCTATTTTAGGAGAACCTCCGTTGAACCCCGTAAGGGCACGAAAGTTAGGAGAGTGTGCCTCGAGTTTGGGCCAACAACACCCACCCTTTTGACGTCTTCAGATCAAGAGCAGCTCTGAAAATCAGAGAGTGATCGATACCTGCAGGCGCAGGTAATTGCCCACTTTCCACACATGGAAAATGCGGGCCTCACTCCACAACACTTCGGACGAACTCTCGAAAAGTGAAAAGGATCTGGAAAAGTTTTTCATTGAGAGTCCGTCGAGTGAGAACTAAAAAAATAGTTTTTTTTCAGGAGTCTGACCGGTCTTACCCGACTCCAAGTGAATTGAGTGTGGTGGAGTTTGGATGCATCTATGACTCTCTCAAGGAGTATGTTTGGTGGTTGATATAGCTGATTGAAGTCCTTGAGATGTTTCAGTCACAACACTGTGGATAGAGCCTTCACGCATTCATCGATACGTCACTATGCACCTACAGTCTTCCCCCGAATACAACGTATGGTCATTATAGTTGAAGCATGCTTTGAGTTTATCGCTTGGTCGTGTAGACCACCCTGTCATGTAGTTGGTTGCTGGATGACTGTGTTCAGTCTGAATCCTGGAGAGCATCCTTCAGAGGAGGGGGATATATAAAGGACAATCCTGCGAGCACACTTCTCACAATGATCTTCATGGCTATGATGTTGTTCAAGCCAAGAATCATGGAGTGGTGCAAACCATTGATCACCATTTGTCAAATGGTCAACTCCAGTGAAACCAGTCATCACAGTACGCTCCCATGCTCCGTCAGCACTTCTCAATGATGATTGCGGGTTTTAGGGCCAATTTCGATAATTGACTCTTTCATCTCTTGCCACTCCCCTTTTGATTCATGCCATTCGTTTTCCCTCTCACTGCCTCTTCCCAAGTACCTACCCTACACACACCGTCCCGAAGTACCCACTAAGCTTGATGCATTCAAGCGAAAGGGTGCATGACTGACAAGTTCTCTCTTTGTGGGCCACCATTCTCTTTTGCTCCATACTCTACCGTAAAATGCACTTCCATGGTCAATTCTCTCCGAATGCCTTATATGTGCATTGGAATTACATTGCATCAACCTTGAAACGCAAGGACAATGGAATCTCCTCCCCCCAGGGCCATCGTTGGTGTTGCCATTTCAAAGACCCTCATACACATCCTCCATTTCACATGATATTGTGGCTCCGCCTCCATGTACACTCAGAGGCGGTTCACCATAATCTTCCCTGAACTCGAGTCTCATCGCGACTCAGATCATGCTCAGAATCACACATCCCTGTTCGTGCCCAGGAATGTCATCAACACAAACACCACAACCACATGATGCATAATTGCACTATCGCATCCATCACGCAATCCTTGGTGTGAGGCAACACGCATTGTCCAGCATTTCTCGTTTGCCTGTTTGCCATTGCAACTCTGACAGTGCCTGAGAACTGCGTGATGCATATTCATGTTGTGTACCATGGATGCCAGCACCATGCCACTTCATCATATGGAGTCAATGCAACTGTCCATCGAACACCCCTCTCGGCAGAAGGCAAAACAACATTGCACTTCCATGTCCATGTTGCCATGTCTTCCACTCCATGTTGCAGTATAGCTTTCAGGACTCTTGGCCAAGGCTTGAACAAATCAGGGAATTATGTGGCTCTTCTACATGACAAGATCATGAATAGGTATAACCTACAGATCACCCAAACATAATGCATCCTTCAATACAATCAACGACGTGGTTTGATCATTCAGGTACTGTCCGCATCAAGCACAACGTCTCGGTTCATGACCACTAGTAAATTGAGAATTAAACAAAATTTAATGCCCTCTATTACGACCACAATTATGGAGCACATATCATTGGGACTCGCCCCACTACTCACCAGAAGGAAGCACGGTCTTCGGGCGACGGCAGGATACATTGGGACTCGCCCCACTACTCACCAAATGTGTAGAATGAGAATGAATCATCCGCTAGAACATGGGAAGATACATGTCCCAGTACTACAAGTGTAGAAGGGCAGTTAGAAAGAACGCGCGTCATTCAGGGACGAAGGGTATGTTGGGCCTCCCTCCACTACTTACCTGGCTCACCAAATGTGCAAAATAAGAGTGACTCTTCCCCTAGAACATGGGAAGAGACATGGCGTCGTTTTATCTCGGTTTTCCTTTTCCCCAGTACCTACAGGTGTGGCAGTGCAGTTTGAAAGGAAGTGCAAGAAATATGCGCGAGAGCTATCGACAGAAATCCGAGTTTCAAAATCACGAAGTAGTCCAGATGGTCATGTACCAAGCAAAGAGCACAATGCACAAAGATATCATCCAAATAAGAGCAATACAATGAACTTGAGTGCCAATGCCGATACTCTCTGGTCACACCAACACTATCCAATGTCGCTATTGTCTGGCGCCCAGCGCCCAGCCTACACTACTCAGCCTATCTATCCTCTACGTTCATTCGACTGGATCACATTGAAGTTGAAGACCAGTGTACGTGACGTCATCACCAATGCCGACCGCCGACATACACCAGGTGCGTTCTCTCTCCTCCCCTCATCCCACCTCGTCTCCCCTCTCCATGCACCTCCTACCCGAAGACCACCATCGCCATCACCCGTCTTCCACACGCTCGGCCCAACTATGGCCACTGTGCAACCACTGTCACCGCAGTGCCCTCACACCCCTCTGTGCCCGCATACGCCCTGACCGGCTAGTGTTATCGCAGCAGCGCCTGGCATAGCAGCAGCGTGGCCGCTATGCCTGACTGGGCAAGAATACCGCTGCCTGGGCAGGCCACTTTCCTTTATGGAAAGTGCTGCCCGGCTGGGGAAGTTTCCAGTAGCTTCCAGTTGGGCCCCCTTGTCTGGCCCACTTGTGCTGTTATGGGCCTGGGCCCCTTATAGTTGGGCATGTCCAGGCAGCCATCCAGGCAGCCGTCCAGGGTCCAAGTGTTTGCCGCATTCTCATTGGCTCGTCGACGTTGTGTGATGACAATGATGCTTTCTCATTTGCTCGCCGCCACTGCACGATGTGTCGCATTCTCATTGGCTCGTCGAGTTTGTGTGATGACTGATGCTTTCTCATTCGCTCGCCGCCACTGCGCGATGTGTCGGCCTCCCAATGTGTGTGCCCAGGGCACAACCAACCAGGTCCCCGGGCTAAACAGTGCAGCTCAGCTGTTGCTTCCGGATAGAGCCAGGAAAGGCTCGCGTTGCTTTGTAACCAACTGGTGTGCTGCGACTGTCTGATGCCCCACATATGGAAAAATGTCGATAAGAGGCCTCACATGGATATTCAGGCCCGCATTCACTTAGGACAGCGAGAGAGAGAGAGAGAGAGAGAGAGAGAGAGAGAGAGAGAGAGAGAGAGAGAGAGGGGGGGGGGGGGGGGGGGGGGGGGGGGGGGGGGGGGGGGGGGGGGGGGGGGGGGGGGGGGGGGGGGGGGGGGGGGGGGGGGGGGGGGGGGGGAGGGGTTGTGTGACCTGGTGGGGATCCGGGGGGGTTCTTGAGTGGGGAGCCTGGGAGGTGTAGTTTGCAGGGGAATGGAGGGGGCGTGAGTCATGGATTAGATTTTCTTTTTTTGGGGGGGAGAGGTGGTATGGGGGCCAATTTCTTTTTTTTCTCCGTTTTTTTCTACCTGGCCCCTGGGGGTGTCGTGCCGAGCAAAGGCAACCCCGCGTGCACGGCGCGTGTAACCGGAAAGCGCAGGCAGACCCTGTTATACCGTAGAACACGACAGAATAGGGGGTAGAGAGGGGTAGAACGGGCTAGAACAGCAGCTTTACCCCATTCTACCCATTCTACCTGGACACTCAGATCGAGGAGATGAGCAACGAGAAGGAGACACCACAGACATCACGAGGTGACGTGGGGGAGGGGTGGTATGGGTGCCAATTTCTTTTTTTCTCCGTTTTTTTCTACCTGGCCCCTGAGGGTGCCGTGCCGAGCAAAGGCAACCCCGCGCGCACGGCGCGTGTAACCGGAAAGCGTAGGCAGACCCTGTTATACCGTAGAACACGGTAGAACAGGGGGTAGAGGGGGGTAGAACGTGGTAGAACAGCAGCGTTACCCCATTCTACCCGTTCTACCAGGACACTCAGATCGAGAAGATGAGGAGCAACGAGAAGGAGACACCACAGACATGACGAGGTGAATTGCCTATTCAGAAGATTGACCTCACTCTTAAGCATATCACAGAGTCGTGTGGCCGAGCGTGCAAAAAAAAATGAGAGTCAATGCCGTAATTTCTACGGTGCCCTGACTAATGATGAGCCAAAAGACGTATATTGGAGGAGAAGGTCGGATATGGGAAAAAAGGACTGGCTCTCCAGCGACTTGGTATCAGACGGGCAGAATAGGCTATGATCCAGTCCCTTCCACCCAAACCCTCCTGGTGTGAAGATCCTTTACGGCACCTTCAGATGCAGCTGGGGACTCTTCCTTGACCCCTCTTGCACACATGGAGTGAAGGGGGGACAGAATGGGGTCCCATGCTGCTTTATATCCAAATGTGAAGCAATCGCGAAGAAGCTCTACACTCACCCTCAACATTCAGAAGTTTCAGTAATTCCAGCAGTTTTAAAAACAGTTATTTGAACTTATTTCCAATCATCGAAAAGACACCAAATTTGGTACACAAAACCCTTGCCCTGAACACGAAAACAGGCAAACGTTTTTTCAAAAGAAATGTAAAAACGACCACCAAACCCTGATTTCAGCAGGATATCTGTTACCCAGGAGCTGAAAGTGGGGCTTTAACCATTAGTGAGCAGGCCCTACCCCAAGCGAATCCAGGATTGCAATTCACAGAATCACTCACAGAGTAGCCTGCAACCTTGAACACAATACTTCCCTGGACAGGGTAGCCTGCAACATTGAACAGAATACTTGCCTCAGGCTGGACACTGCTGAGCCCCCTACTGGCGGCCCTAAGACTGGGCCTCTTGAAGGTTACTACTAACTTACTAGTGGCTTCATAATTACTTTGCCTTTTTGTCCAACTCTCCCCAACAAGCTGCCAGGTTCTAGATGCAACTTGCAAATTGTTCAATTATATGCCTTGTGATAAGCCGGTTGTTTTTCTCTTATCCTCTTTCCTTAGATTCCCTTTCCTATATGTGTGGTGACTTTTTGGACAGTGTCCTTATTGTCTGTTTGTGTGCTTTCAAGGAACACCAAAGAAAACCCCATTCCATTCCCTGAACGTATAAGAATGCAACAAGAAAATGCAAGGTTCTACACAGCTGCCTGGTTGAACGGCCAGTGCCCGCACATCCATCTAGACTGGCTTAGTTAAGCATGCACTTGCCCTAGAAGTACACACCATTGTGAACACCAGCGTTCCGAACAATTGAACCACCAGCGCCTTTCCCAAGCACTTCGCTCCATCCCAGCCTTGACACGCCACATTTTTGGGGCTTGGCCTACCAGAACCAAATGGCTGGTGGTGCCAGCAAAAAAAAAAAGTCAAAACACACCTGCACCGGTTTGTTTTTTATTGGCATGTGGTAGAAGTCCGCACCAGGAAAAACAGTCTCAGATGTTCTGGTGGTTTAAGGGCCAAATGCATGTGTGTGTGGGGCAGGGGAGGGGTGTTTGGTATTTTATCAGAACAACCCCTTTTCCACCCAGATGATTAGATTAAGAATTTGAACAGTGCCACCTTACAATCTTCTATTGCATGTGCATGTGTGTGTGTTATTCACTAAACGTAAGTTCACAGGTGAAGGTTAGTTGGACTTTCACCAACTCATCAGAGAATTGAACCACAGCTGTCTGCCCAGGATGCATTAGACTGATGGCTAAGGACTCACCACCTTGTCCAAAGTTAATGATACCCTAGAAAAGTTGACAACTCTACCCACACCAACCCTGCAATCCTAGCTGACTGTTCACGTCAAACCATTGACAATTGCAGGGGATGGCCATGTGCATGTGTGTGTGTGTGTGAGTGTGTGTGTGTGTGTGCATGTGTTTAGAAGGAAACCCAGATTCTCTCTCTCACTCCCTCCACAAATCATCATAAACCATCCATAAAACAAAATACATGTAGATAGGCAAGATAGTAGAAAATGCAAGGTTGGCATCGTTTGTGTGGTTCATCACCAAGTGCCCACACACCCGTCTGCCGCCCAAGCGGCAAAATTTCACATATACATATGCATAAATATGCATTCCATAGTCCATAARGGGAGACAGAAGACTCCTCCAGCAAGAAGGCCCCAACCCAACCCAACCCTCCAAAGGTCCAAAAACACGTGCAGAGCCTTCCGCATCGGGTCTGAAAAAACTTGGAGAGCCTTCCGCGCCTGTGATAAGCCGGAATCTACACTTCGTGGCTTCACCTACCCTTCGGAGTACAACCTGAAGTAAGCGCTTAGCTGATCTAGGAAAGTGGGGTCCATTTTCCACTCTTGATGATTAAATGCATGCATCTTTCAGAATTGGTCCTGTCCTCTTTCAAATTAGTTCTCACAGACAGTTATCGACCGTGCAGAGGAATTCAAGAAACAATTAGGAATTTCGGTTGTCGGCATTCAATTTTTTTGTGTGCTAGAGTGCACATGGCCATTTTTGAATTCTTGCATGCCGTGTTAACTCGCTTTCCGCTCTGCATATGCGTCCCATCTTCCCTTCTTGCTGAGTGCCCCTCCTTGCAATTCCCTTAGTCTTCCCCCAACTCTGCACCCGATCCTCCCCTTACTTTTCGGTGTGATTTATTGGTCGTTATTTGGGATGACCGGATTGATGCCACGAAAGCGGGACTTACGCGCGCAGCTTGAACGACCACTCCCATTGAAGGAAATTGTCGATTGTTCCGCCTTCGTTGCCCCTTCCGATACCTCCTCCTTTCATCTGTCCTGCTCATCTACACCCCTTGCTTCCCGCACCACACACTGGCACCCCACCGCCCTCCGCACTGTAAATTCTCGCAGCCCCTTCCTCTCCTTTTTTATCTGAGCTGCAATTCTAGGCTCGACATGCCCAAGCGAGGGCAGAGTGACAATGTAAGGTGGGATAAGCGGTAGACTTGGGGTAAAGCAGCCGGAGGGACTGAGCGGTGGTGGAGATAGAACGTAGCCAGTGGCAGGGCCTTGTGGCTACGGTTGGCTGATGTTCGGCTTGTTGCTGGCTGCGCCAACACTGCTGGACTTTTGAATAGCGAGGGACTCACTTTTTTCTCCATTGCTACTTTGTCCAAGAGTTGTGTGTGCACTGTGCAGTAGACTGAGTGTGGATACTCAGTCGCAAGCATGATGTTGGCGACGAGGGTTTATGGAGACTCAATGCTTCGTTGTCCAAGATATAGGAGTGCATGGATGTGAAATGATGTTGCGGGTCTAAGGCGCACTTGGGCGCGCCCTTGGGGAGTATTGGGGTATCCAACGTCTGCCTATATGCATGAGTCATGATGAGTGTGTTTATTTCCCCTCATTAACCGTCCCCTCATTAACCGACCCTAGCCGATCCCTGCGCTGCGAGAAAGCGCGGGGGATCGTCCCAACTTTTCCCTCTCTCTCCTCTCGTGCACAAGTGCCATGTGTCAGTTTGTCCCTCATCCATTTGGGCTAACCGTCGGTAACCAGAGAGATCAGGCGTGGGTGTTCCGACGACCCGCCCAATCTCTTTACTGCCCGGCCATAGTCGTCTTGTCCTAGTGACGATTTTGTAACTAACAACGTTGTGTCCCTGAACTTGCATTTTTTACAAGTTGGAGGGACTGAGGTAAGGCCCGTTGAGATTTGAATGGAGTCGAGATTCACTACGCTAATGTGAGCATGGATGATTGCTCGTGCTCAACTTTCTCATCGATCCACCATAACACGCTTCCGCCCTTCCCGATCGCAGACGAGGAAGTGTGTACTGCGATGCGGATGTGCGAAGCACGTTGTGGCGGACCGGCCGGGTTCATATGTATAACCCGTCTAAGGCTTGTCACATAGGAGGACACGGGTTTATTCTGGTCAATTGTTTTTCTTTCCAGTCCTTGGTCTTGCCTTACACCGACTTGACAATGCTTCCTTGGTCGGCTGCCCACGCCACATGTAAGCCCCAATTTAACTGCCGCTGGTGTCGACAGGGAGACTCGTGTTCCTGGCAGAGGCTGGTGTTCGGGTGCGAGGGTTCGGCTCAGTTCCCACAACTCTCACGCATTGTGGGAGCCCTACCGACGAGCTTCCAAACCTAGGTTCCCCCAGCCTCAGCTGGATCGGAAGACGAGGCTCCTGGCCGACCTTCCGAAATTGATGAATCCGACTTGGAGGCCTAGACGCCCCGTATCTCCTCGATCCTTACAACAAAGTTGGTGTGAACCTGGCACGAGAGAAGCGGTAGATTCTGCGTCTTCCCTTTTCTGTTTCATGTGGACATCTCTTTTCGCGGCGGACTGCGGAGTCGCACCTTGCCCCCAAGCCTATGGCGGAGCAGAATTTTGTTTATACCTCGCACATCGGCCCGACTTGCCTTTCAAATTTTCTTGACAATGTTTTTCTGTTTGAGCCATCTTTGTCGGCCCTAATTCTAGAACAACATCAGAGTGAAGCAAGAATCCCCCGTTTTTTCTGTGTGATTCAACCCCCGCCTAAAATCCCCGACCACACCCCCAATTACTCTGATTGGCGTCCCTCTCTACGAAACGTCGCGCGGGGTGCGAGTTTGGTCTCAAAGCTGATTCGTTTCAGCACTGAGGTGTCCTTGACAAGGACGCGGTTCCAAAAGACTGGCGCCTAAGCGTCGTTGATCGGCCAATGCTAATCAAAACCCAACGAGGGGCCTACCTCGAGGTCGGCCCCAAGCTATGGTGGAACCAGAGCACGGGGTGGGCAATTATGCAGGCCTAGTTAACAATTCCATGCACCTTATCCTTCCAACTTAAGAAGTCTCCATCTTCGTTGAAGATGAAACTGATCCACGCACTTGGCTGGCCTCCGTGAAAGCTCTGGGATGGTCTGACAGTTGCCCAAAGAGCCCATTCTCGGGCGATTGGCAGTACTGCGTTTGAGTGGTACGGGCATAACCTCTATACCAATTGGCGGAGCTTTCAGAAGAATTTTCTTGAACGCTTCGATCACATAACACTCGGATTAAAGAATATATGCAGCAGCCCCACGAGACCCTTCCCGATACGTGGAGAGGTTTACTTACCTGGGCCAATGCCTCGAAGTTGATGAAAAGATTGTACAGACGGACTTCGTCCGGGGTCTAGTTGACTTTCAGTTACAAAAAAAAATTCGTAAGAAGTGTAACCCGATTGAACATACACTGCAGGAATTAATTCAATACGCCATCAAATACGGAAAGGAGAATTATATTGTGGGTTTAGATTCTGAGTCTGAAGGCGACGACCCTTTGGGAGTCCGCCACCGTAGTAACATGGCCACAACCATAATGCTTGTAGACAGTTTCGGGCTAGGACTGACAGGGAACTTGAAGGAAGGGCTCAGACAGTAAGGCACTTTCTTCTTCCTCGACCTTTAAACGCTCTAACATCGGGAATGGAAACTCAACAGCAGAATAAATTACGATAAAGTAAGTTGTCGTGCAACTCGCAACTGTTGTTGTGCCATTGGCCAAGTTCGTCCATGGTCTGCAGAGGCAAAGAGCGGCTGCTGCCGCTCAAAAAAGTTGGCAGGTGGCTATGACCTCCGGAACTGTTGTGACCAGGTTGGCCCTAGCCGCTATGGCCACTCAGCCCATGCGGTGCTATAACTATAATCAGTCGGACCACCTTGTTAAAGATTTTCTGAAACACCAAACTCAATTAGCACAGGCCAGGGCCTCCTAGATCCCCTTAGCGACACCTAATGCCGCTGGTCAAGGAAGGGTGGTTGTCGTCCTCCATACCAATGTCGGGCGGCTCAAGCCTTACGCCGCCCTTTACTTCCTTGAGAAAAACACATGCCAAGGTTTAAGCTCAAAGTCGGACCGAGCACATTTTAACTCGAGATTTGACGGCGACAAGGTTGAATGTGAAGGAGTCGAAGTCGGGGAGTTGAGAGAACGGGTTCGACAAACTTAGCGGAAGGAATTTCTGCAGATGGGTAACTTGTCAATAAACAGAGAGAATTTGAAAATTACAATAAAAGAGAAATAACCGAAGGCATTGAGCGAGAGGCGAAAGAAAGAAGGGGGAATGTGCGCCAGGCCTTAAGCTAACGCGCAAGACAAAGAGTATCCCGACTGTTGCGGCGTGAGTTTGGACAAGGGAAAGGTCGACAACAACGGGGAAATTATTGTATGATCGAAGCACAAAAAATTACTAAGAGGGGCGTACGGGTGGTAAATTTATTCTGACCGACGAACGGCCGAGGAGTGGGAATCTAGGAGCTTACGATGAAGTTGCCACCTTCGGGGACGCGCTCGGGGATAATGTTGAGGAAAGGTTAAAATTTTACTCCCCAATAGTCGTGCGAGAAGAAACTAGGACAAGGACAAAATTTTGGGCCCTCCGATGGTCAGGCCCGATAATGGTAAAGGAGCGAAGTATGGACCTGGGCTGTAAAACTAGGCTCGAAAATGGGATGGTACCAGGCCTAGTTTTTTTTCGACAGCCGAGCCTGCTTGATTCTACTCGGGTCCTTTCGAGGCCGGAACAGGCTCGAGTCTAGGCCCGGCCTCTGCAACGGCACCGAGGCGCTGCAAGTCTTTCGACAACGCTCCCGATCTCGGTGGGACTGAGCTGCTAGAGCCTGTCAACGAAGAGGGAGCAAAGTTTATAAGCCCAATGGGGCTCATGTCAAGCAGACTTCCGGCCTGCGCACGGTGGGAACTGGCGCCCTGGCTAGCTCACAGAGGCACGGGCGTGTGCAAGTCTGGAGGTGCACCTGGTTGAGATCCAAGCGCACGGGAGCTAGCAAATCCAACCAATTGGGTGATTACGCCCAATCGAGCTACTAGAACCTATCGCACAATCAAGGCCCATGAGAACAAACGCGACCAATCGGGCGTTAGAACCAATTAAGCGGACGATAGTCACGAGCGTAGCTTTGAAGTGCGTCCAACTGGTGGATTTGGAAATCGGAGTATGGTGATGTACCCGCCCGTGTTCTACCCGAAGTTACATTCGTGTGTCCGTCTCCGGGAAAGCATATGGTGTTCGTAGCCTTTCGTGCACGCAGTCATCCTCCCCCTCAACTCACGATTCGACCAACCGCTCCATGCCAGCACAAAGCCCTCACACCATGCGCTACATCAACAGGATTTGACTAGCTCGATTGATGATGCACGACCAACAGGATCGTCTTCCTCAATACAATATCTCGATGGCGTCGTTTACAATGTTCAATGCATTCTTCTCAAGTTCCCGGACAGATTCATATGTGTGGAGTTGGTGTGTCTGTCTTCCCTCTCTTGCAAGTGCCTCTAACTTTGTCAATTGGACGTGGTTCAACAACAGGGGTGTGAAGCAAAGGTCATGGTGGAGAGGTTAGTGAAGTGGTGAAGGATGCTGGTCAGGAGAGTTGTCGCACGGGAAAGAGTTGCTACAGAGCTACCGCGTGGGGAAGGACCTGTTGCGCGTGTGGAGGCGGATTGCTGGTTCTGATCAGCGGTAGCTACGCCAGCGGCGATCCCACGGTAGCTGTGAGGACAGGCAGCAGTTGCGCAATGGCAATCTAAGCGGCTGCGCAGTTGACGATTGAACAACCATGTCCTCAAAACGGATATATTATATTTTTTGAACGAAATTAAAATCGAGTTTTTGGGCTGAAATCCGGTGTATCTAATCTCAAGCTGCCACCAGATACATCTAGGGAGTCTGGCGTTCTAGGAACGCCGGACCCCCAGGAGCCAAAAATTTGGACCAGATTTCGGCCCAAGAACTCAATTTTAATTTCGTTCAAAAAATATAAAATGTTCGTTTTGACGAAATGGTTGTTATTAGAGGAGCTACCAGGAATGCACGAATAACCGGTCACAGTGTGCACGACCGTACGAGAGAAGCAGAGAGAGAGATAGGGAGAGACTCATTGCCATGGTCCCAACAAATGTTAGAGCAATGTGATTTCTTCCCAGTGCTCTAAAAGTCATAGTGAAGAGATTCAGCTAAGCGAGGGAAAACTGCGGGGGTCACTATGACTCTTATGAGTTAGCCAATGCCGCATCATCCAATTAGTCACGGACATTAATGGATTAGCGAAATTCTCGTTGACCCTATCTACCACCTCACGAAACCGCAGCCGGTGGAACTAGCTTGGATGAATCGCCTAGAAAAGAAGACTAATGCCTCGTCATCTAATTAGAGACGCGCGTGAGTGGATTAACGAGATTCCGAGTCCTTATCCACCATCCTGCGAAACCACAGCCAAGGGAACGGGCTTAAAAGAATCGTGGGGGAAAGAAGCCTTGTTGAGCTTGACTTTAGTTCGACTCTGTGAAATGACTTGAGGAGTGTGGAATAAATGGGAGTGTGGACAAGGGAAATCCGACTATTTTATTAAAACCAAGCATCGCGATGGTTCCAACGAATGTCGACGCAATGTGATTTCTGCTCAGTGCTCTGATTGCCAACGTGAAGAGATTTAATCAAGCACGGGTAAACGACGGACATGCACGTGCGCGCATGAGCTCAAGAACGCTGAGAGAGGGCCTCACATTTTTCAAGCAGCATCTTACTACAGATCATCGACGCCTGGACAGACACGTAGTCCACATTTGGACCCCCGAACGCCAAGAAGATTAACGAACCCTTTACAAACGCGCGCAACAGCACCAGCGATTGGATCCCGACTAAGCATGCGAGGTTGAGGAGATCGCCATGGCAACACATCTCCATAGGGACGCCAAAAGATTAGCATGATGCCACCCGTGGGAGCCGTGACAAAGTTGCGGGTGCCGTGACAAAGCCGCGTGAGTTGGCAATGGGTGAGCAAGCAGATATCGAAGCTACGTAGCGGGGAAGGGGATCGCGTGGGACAAGGCTGCCTCAAGGGGA
Organism: Chara braunii; assembly: GCA_003427395.1. Taxonomy (NCBI): domain Eukaryota; kingdom Viridiplantae; phylum Streptophyta; class Charophyceae; order Charales; family Characeae; genus Chara; species Chara braunii. Next base: position 1,849,301 of record BFEA01000075.1, on the reverse strand, counting down.
GAGCTGGAGCGCGTGCGTAAGAGAAGCGAAGAGAGAGAGAGAGAGAGAGAGAGAGAGAGAGAGAGAGAGAGAGAGAGAGAGAGAGAGAGAGAGAGACGTTTGATCGAACCTGGCCTCTGAGGAGCGCCAAATTCATTCATGACCAAACCTGTCTGAATGTGTGGGCGAGATTGAATGTCATTGGTGGTGTTAGTTGGGTGCTGAGCTCGGGCTCGATATCATTATCATGTCCGTGGGAAGTGAAACTCCGTAAGCGTGTGCCAGTCCTGATCTGCTCACTGTCCACTGCGAAGCAGAGGGTGCGGGTCTTAGCAGATCGCATGCTATATTGTTGTCGGGCGGGGCTCGATCTCCTGACCATGTAACACACTGTGTGTTCGGCATCTCCTGTCTCGATGTCTGGTTACCACCACGGCGAAACGATAGCGACTAGAGCGCCTCATGGTGGTGACAAGAAGGGTATCAGCCTTCAGAACAATCGTCTGCCATACCTCGACATTGCGTGTGTGTGAGCGTTTCTACTTCTCTGTCCACGTGCAGAGGGAAGGTGGACGGAAAAGCGTGCGAGGTTTGGAAAAGTCGCGCTTGAGGAGAGAGAGAAGCCGCATGGAGGAAGATGAAGTTGTGCAGGCGAGAGACGAGCTGCAAGCTGAGTTGTGGAGGGCAAAATGAGCTACGAGCGGTTGTGCCAGTGCCACATCAGCCGCGCATGATGCGAACATGACCGCGCGAAGAATCTAGATTCCATGTGTAAGTGAAATGGATGATATGTGAGTGCGAGGATTGAAGAAAGAAATGGGCAAGCTTATCGAATCACCTGCAGCAAAGTGTTAAAATTTGGGTGTTTCCTTTGGACCTAGCGAGAGACCGGTCCGACAGGAACAAAACGAGAGAGAAAGACGGGGACAACATTTAGGGTACCCGAGGCCAGAAAGGTACAAAAGAAAAATCCCGACCGAAGTCTGGTCCAGACCCAGGCCGACTGCAATGGTACAGCGAAAAAAGATTCAAGCCCCGCAGACAACATCGGTGGCAGCGGACCAAATTTCCCTACGAAGGAAAATAAAATGTGAGCCCGGGACGAGTACCGAAGTCGTACTTATCAAAGAGGGGCGATGGGAACCTAGACTAAGACTAGGCTTGGAATAGTCAGATCTACATGTGACCAAACAGACTTCGATGAGATGGAATTGATAGTTATAAAATGACAATTTTCCGCGCCCCTGTCTTGTTTGCTCATAACTTGTAGATCGATGCGTGCTGATTCTTGATTTTATAAGTACTTACTAGTCGTTGTTTGTAGGTCGCAGGAGCCACGGAACAACTCTCCCATGGGTGACAGACGTGGGAGGACGATAGAGTTGTTTTGATGTGCCAGCATATCACTTCTAACGGTCGATACCAGGACAACAAAGGTTGTGGCTCCTACGGCCGAAAATATCGGGTTCGATGAATATATGGCTGCAACCATGCTTCAACCCGAAACCATTGGGGTCATACATCACATCCAACAGATTATCGAGGAAAGTGACTTTGCACCCTGGAGGCCCGGTTCAAGGACCACACAGTGTCAGGGCCAAAGTACAAAGACGGCCAGATTGACATCTTGGACGCCATGAAGGCTCTGGAGCTTTGGATCCCGATGGCTATCCCTTATTTACTAAAGATTCCGGAGGCGGCTAATGAAAAGCTGATTGAGAGATGCCTAAGGAATCGACGACGGTTCAAAGAAACACGAAAAGGCAGGAAACTGGTGGTGGAAAGCCGACAGGCAATAACAAAGGCGCAACCCTCAACTTCGCGACCCTCTGAAGCGGCGTGCGTCAGAATGATCAAGGTCACTGATCCACCGACGGAGAAGCCCGAGGTATTCCTTCGAGCCTATCCGATTACCAGGAAAAGCATTGAGTGTGGGTGCAAGGTTTGGGGAAGCCCATCGCCGACCATCTTCGATTTCGGATCACCAGCGGCGACCCTTTCTTGCGGGATCATGAAACGCCAGGTCGAAAAGGCCAGATTCAGCCCCTCCGACAGGACGAGCTGTACGTGTCCGCCACAAAAGATAGCATTCACTTTAAGGGAAGAATCACAAACATACCCATATGGGTCCGTCCGGATCATTGCTTGTGTGACCCGATCATTCTTGACATGCAAGCCTATCATGTGCTATTGGGGATCCTGTGGCAGGCGACGGTTGGCGCGTACATGCACTTTGACAGCTCGAACTTGGTGCTGACCTCTGCCCTGCCCAAACCGCAAACGATACCAATGTGGCGACGGTGCGAGTATGCGTGCAGCCGGTCCCCCATATTTCTACTGAAGTTCGCCAAGTTAATATGACCGATAGTTGTCCACCAATGAGGAAATAACATCACCAGAAACCAAGGGGCTGCACAAACCCAACCGGACCAAAACCGGTATCTGATCCGAGTTCAAGATCAGTTCCGCGAGTTTTACCCACACCAATTCGAGGGGCTCTCTAAAGCGAATCTAGCGAGCCCCAGATGCTTTTCTCCACTGTCCAACGGGAGCCTCTGCTACGGGTTTCGCGGATAAGAGATCTCTCAGAACCCCCTACGTCCCTCTATCTCAATATGGACCCCCTTCGGGAGCGGTTCACTGAAGTAAGGGGCCTCTATGATTTGTCATTTAGGTCTCCACGACCCTTACTAACGGACACTAAAGTTGCTTTGCTTTTGAGGGATGGGGTAGGGACCAACGGAACCCCTGGGGGCCTTCTCGGTCGAACCCTTTGCTGATGAACCTATTGACATCGAGGACAAGGTGGAAATGGAACCTGTGAGTCTGGTGGATAGTTAGCTCATAGAGACAGTGCTCTCGGTGAAAACCAGCAATTCCTTGTTCGGAGCTTCCCCCGAGGAAACCGCTAAATTACCTACCGCTACTTCGACCAAGTTCGACGGTCTCCGTCCCGATAGCGACCTTTGACATCCAATTACCAGCTCACGCATTTCACGAGTACCGTCACCTTCTTGTTACGGTGCTACAAGCATACGCCGAGGCCGCTGAGGTGGTTAGCATCTAGGACCATGACATAGGCCTGCCACACTTGATACTACTTTGATAGAGCATGCCATCGATACCGAGGACCATGCGCCCATCCATTGTCGGTCATACCACTATTCATTGAAAGAACGACAGTTGGTGCTAGACCGGTACAGGAGTTTGAGCTCCTCAGGTTGGTGGAATTGTACCTTGGGCACAGGTTATTCCCTGTTCTCCTCGTTCCAAAACGAGGCGGGGTCGTCCACATTTGCATCGATTATCGAAAGTGAAACGCTATTACGACAAAAAATGTTTATCCATTGCCCCGTATTGACGATCTCCTGGACGTTATCGGACCCGTCCGGATCTTCTCACATTTTCGATATCCGATCTGGTTTCCCCATGTTGTTGTCAGACTAGAGGACAGACCCAAAACGACCTTTGTCTTGTACGAGGGCTCGTGGCATTGGATCCAGTGCCCCATGGGAATATGTAACGCTCCCGCTACCTTTCAACAGGCCATGCATATGACCTTCGCCGAGTTAGGTAACAATAACCCGATTGACCCAATCCCTGATTAAGTTTTTTGTGAGTGTGTATATGGACTATATTTTGTTTTTTTCCAAAACATACGAGTACCACGTGGAACATGTTGAGTGGGTCTTGCATGCACTGAAAGACACCGGGTTCGAGGTGACATTTATCCAAAATCTCATTTTTGGAGTACACTGTGACTGTCAAGGGTCTGAAGTGAAGGTGGCAGTATTGTGAGAGGCCTCGGTTCCAACCACATTGACTCAAGTTTGAGCCTTCCTCAGGTTGACCTCCTATTACCAACGGTTCACTTAGGGCTTCACACGTGTCACCAAACCTCTGACAAACCTTTTGAAAACGGACGAGGAATTGATCTGGACACAAAAATGCAAGGCGACTTTCCACACGCTCAAGAAAAACCCTTACGACGAAGCCGATCCTAGGCCGCCCAGATCAGGTAAAGCAATTCGCTCTGCACACACATTGGAAGCCGCTGACGACATCGACAGTGTTGACTCAACAAGGAACTGATGGAAAAAAACACCCCATCAAGTACTCCTCAAAGACGTTGAACCAAACGCAAGCCAACTACAAGGCGTGCAAAAAAGAGTGTTTGGCGGTAGTGTGGGGAATTTAGCACTTCCGCCCGTATCTCCATGGCCAAAGGTTTGTGCTTGTGACGGATCACCAACCATTGTCGTCACTACGAAACAATCAATTACATAAAAACACTGGGGCGGTGGGCCGTGAGGCTGCAGGACTACAATTTCGACATCCGCCATTGCATCACCAAGCACCATGGAAACACGGACGGACTGACCCGGTTGCATCCGCCGAAGAAGAGCCCGAAGAGCGAACAACTTATTCATTGGAAGCTGAGTCCACCGTCCGCAAAACCCCAATACGGAGAGGTGCAAATTCTTCACAAGGACACCGCAGAGTTCGGTGACAGCGACAACTCCTAAGAATGGCGGCCACTCTTTCCCCGCCTCCCTCCCCTTGTTCTTCTTCTTGTTCGTTCAACCCATGTTCTTCCTTGCACCATTTTGAAAAGACGTTTCTTCTGCACGTTACGCCTTGGCGGCCTTCCTTCGTCTCCCTCCCCCTCTTAATCTTGAACACGATCACTTCATCTGAGATCGCCCCTCTCTTCTCCCTTCTCCTCACCCTCCTTACTTGGTTTCATTTTGTATCAAGGCAATCATAAAGAGTGCGTGAAGGGTCGCGTTGTAAACAATACAAGATTAACGATCAGGCCAGCTATCGATGAAGTGGCCGCCTGAACGATTGAATAATAAGAAGGGGGCATGAAAAGTGTGGCATGCACTTCTAGTAGATTAGTTAGTGAACAAGGTCAACTGACGATGAAGAGGCAGCCTTGATCACCATCAGAACCAGGACACGTGGCATGCAGTCAGGAGACTGCAAATTTTTCAAAACTCCCTGTGCATCACAGATGTGACAAGTTGGGATCCGTACTTCGCGGCTATACATACACCCTTCGAAGTAAAACCCGAAGTAAGCCCCGAAACAAGAATCTTAGCTCATCAAGGAAAGCGAGGTCCATTTCCACTTTAAATTTAGAATTAAGTACAAACATCTTTCAAAATTGCCCCGGTTGTCCTTGAAATTAGTCCCCCTCGCAGACGGTTAGCAATCACGCAGAGGAATTCAAGAAACAGTTAGGAATTTCGATCGTCGACATTCAAATTTTCTTCGTGCTAGAGCGAGCATGGCCATTTCTGAATTATTGCATGCCGCGTAAACTCGTTGCCATTTTCCCTCTTGTTGAGCGCCCCTCCTTGCATGTCCCTTCGTCTTGCCTCAACTTTGCCCCCGATCCTCCCCTTACCTTTCGGTACGATTGATTGGTCGTTATTCGGTATGGTCGGATCAATGCTGCGAAAGCGGATTTACGCGCACAACTTGAACGACCACTCCAATTGAACGAAATTGTCAATCATTCCGCCTTCATCGCCCCTTCCGATACCTCCTCCTTTCTTCTGTCCTTCTAATCTACACCCCTTGCTTCCCGCGCCACACGCCGGCACCCCGCCACCTTCCGCGCTATAAATTCTTGCAACCCTTTCCTCTCCTCCTCTTTGATCTCGGCTGCAATGCTGAGCAAGCTATGCGTGAAGACCGCGGCGTCGAGCAGGCTCGACATGCCCAAGTGACAGGCGGAGTGACTACTTGAGGTGGGATAGGCAGTAGACTATTAGACGGTAAAGCAGTCGGCGGGAGTGAGCGGTGGTTGATTTAGAACGTAGCCAGAGCCAGGGCCTTGTGGCTATGGTCGACTGATGTAACATGATGTTCAGGTTGTTGGTGGTTGCGCTTGACGGAGGCCAACATTGTTGGAATTTTGAGTAATAAGGGACCCAATCTTTTCTCCATTGCTACTTTGTCCAAGCGTTATGTGTGCAGTAGACTAAGTGTGGATACTCAGTCGCATGCATGATGTTGGCTTTCTCCATTGCTACTTTGTCCAAGCGTTGTGTGTGCAGTAGACTAAGTGTGGATACTCAGTCGCATGCATGATGTTGGCTTTGAAGGTTTATGGATGTTGAATGCTTCGTTGTCCAGGATACAGGTGTGTATGGATGGGGAATGATGTTGCGGGTGTAAGGCGCACTTGGGCGCGACCGTGTGAGCATTGGGGTATCAAACGTCTGCCCGTATGCATGAGTGTGTCGATTTCCCCTCTTTTCCTCGACCCTAGCCGATCCCTGCGCTACGAGAAAGCATGGGGGATTGTCACCGACTTTCCCTCTCTCCCTTCTCGTGCGCAAGTGCCACGCGTCGATTTGTCCCTCGTTCATTTGGTCTAATTGCCGACAACCAAAGACATCGGGCGTGGGTGTTCCGACGACCGGCCTGATCTCTTTGCTACCCAGCCATAACCGTCTTATATGATTTTATAACTAACGACACTGTGTCCTTGAACTTGCATTTTTATAAGTGGGAGGGAGCGGGGTAAGGCCCGTTGAGATTTGTATGGAGTCGAGATTCACTACGCTGAATGTGAGCGTGGGTGATTACCCGTGCTCAACCCTCTCGTCGATCCGCAGTAACACCCTTCCACCCTTCCCAATAGCAGACGAGGACAGTGTGTACTCCGACACGGATGTGTGAAGCGCGTTGTTGTGGGCCGACCAGGTTCATTCATATCACCCGTCTAAGGCTTGTCACATAGGGGAAAGCAAGTTTACGGTTGATCGGTTTTCTTCCCTGTCCTTGGTCTTGCCTTACACCGACTTGATAGTGCTGCCCTGGTCGGCTGCCTACGCCACGTGGAAGCCCCAGTTTAACTGTCGCTGGTGTCAACGGAGAGACTCGTGTTCCTAGTGAAGGTTGGTGCTGGGGAACGAAGGTTCGGCTCGGTTCACAGAACTCTCCCGCAGTGCGGGAGCCCTACCAGTGAGCTTCCGAACCTGGGTTCCCCCAGCCTCGGACGGATAGGACGACAAGGCTCCTGGCCGAACTTCCGGACTTGGTGAATCAGACTCGGAGGCCTAGACGCCCCTTATCTCTTATGTCCTTACAATAAAGTTGGAGAAGCGGTAGATTCCCTTTTCTTTTTCTTGGGGACATCTCTTTTCGCGGCCGACTGCAGAGTCGCACCTTGCCCCCAAGCCCACGGCGGAGCGGAACTTTGTTTACACCCCGCATGTCAGCCCCACTTGCCCTTCGAATTTTCTTGACAATGTTTTTCCGTTTGAGCCATCTCTGTTGACCCTAATTCTGGAACAACCTCGGACTGAGGCGAGAATCCCCCATTTTGTCCGGGCGATTCAACCCCATCGAAAATCCTCGACCACGCCCCCAATTACACTGATCGGAGTCCCTCGATAGGAAATGCCGTGCAGGGTGTGAGGTTGTGCATCACACGCTGGCCCACAAAACATATATTGCCCCCCAAGAAAGAACTTCTGGCCACCCATAGATATCCAAACAGCCCATGCTCTAAAGCAGGGCAAAGAATTAGGCCGTGTATAATAAACAAAATCAACAAGACATATCCAACCACAAAATAGGAGAAGAGCTCGATAGTCCCAGCCCGATCCTAGCCGCTTCAATCTGCGTGGGTGGTTTGGGTGGTTTGGGTGGTTGGCGGGGTCTACACAAGATATTCCACAACTCCCTTGGCCGTCTCTCGTGTCTCTGTCTTCATGTTTCAGGAAATCGAAGTCCATGCCACAACTCCCTTGGCTGTCTCTCATGTCTCTGTCTTCATGTTCCAGGAAATCAAAGTCCGCTACCCTTCTTCACACATCCATAGGATAGTTGACCTCTTCTTGAACACTGTCAGTTCTTTTCTCCTCCATCTTTATATCCCAGATAATCCTGGCCGTCATGGTAATGATGAATCTATGAGATCTTGTCAGAGAGTTCTCCCAAGGAAGTCGATACTGATCATTGCTAAGTTGGTAACGGATTCAGGAGGAGAGCCAAAATTGCGGAGGAGTTTTTGTGTGCAACCTCCCCTGGAAAAATCAGGTTTGTCAGGTGCGGACCCCCACACGAAATCCAAGGTCACAGCCTGGATACCGCACTGGCGCTGGGGGAGGGGGTGGGGGCGGCAAGGGGACATATTTTGAGTTGTAGGGAAAGTCACGTTGCATGTTTCCAGCGGGCAGAAATGGGAGGAACCGTTGCAAAAATTGCAGTTTGGGCCACTGGGGGAGCCAAAAAAGGTGGGAACCCCTGACCCCCAGAAGCCACCCACCACACCTCCCGCCACCGCTTCCATCCTCGCCCTGCCCCCGCCCCAGGCCAGGCATCACTGCCGCCCCCACTAGACTGGCCTAGCTCCGACCTCACACCCCCAGGGGAGTGAAGGAAGGGGTCCCCCTAACCAATGAGGCAGGGAAATGCCTGCTGCGAAGGCACTTCAGCTGCACACCTACCCCTGTTTGTTTGTTTGTTTGATTGATTGATTGTTTCCTTTATGCTTTTGTTACTGTGCATCCCCATCCACCCTGTGATTAGGGGTCCTAAACCCGGAGTCCCCAAACACAATACGTGGGCACCATGGATGCAATAGCTCGTCAGAGCAGAAAATTATGAGACCACAAACTCTGCAATTCCCATCAAACAGCCTACATTGGACATTAAACCGCCACCCACCCAAAGCGAAATCGTGAAACCTCTTTTCTGCCCGACGGTTCTTGGTCTAAAACTTTCCAACACTTGTCGAACATTGCCAGTCTATTCCATCTGGTAAGCTGAGCTGACAGTTGCCCCCACTTGTAACTGTCACCTGGTGCAGTCCCCAGTAGAGCCACAATGCAGTCTCAGCTTATAAGGTAGGCCCCACAAAGACTTGGTTAAGAAGGTACAGGCATGTGACATGTGCTCTCGTCCTTCTACGTCTCAAATTTTGGTGTCCGGCTCCTTGTGACCACCACAAGCCTTGGTAGAGTCAAGGTGCAGTGATGGTCTGGAAGTTATGGTCATAAGCTCTCATGCCTCTATGTAAATTTTGGTGTCCGCCCCCGTGTGACCACCACAAGCCCTGGTAGACTCGTGATGCAGCGATGGTCTGGAAGTTATGGACATAAGCTCTCATGCCTCTATGCCTGGAGTTTTGGGGTCGTCACTCGACTGTGTTAATTTCCCCCAAATGAGCCAAAAGGATAACAGCATGGTTACGGTTCAGGCATGAACATGGCTATTTAGATGGACTGGCGCCCATCCACAATGAATGGCAATAAGATCCTTTGGGGCAATAAGATCCACAATATCATGACAAAGTGACAATATATTTATGTATTATATCCTTTTGGATATGTCTGGAGTTTTTTTCTTGCATACGGTGAGGACTGATTCTAATCCTCCGCCAAAGATGTTTTGAATCACAGTTGCATAGACTCTGTATACTTTGGGATCTAGCTTACGACTACTTTTTTAGAGGGGCAACTACGTTGATGTCACCCTTGAGTTTCTAATGAGTGAGAAAAACACGCGCCTGCAGAGAAAACAGCCACCGAGTTTGAAATGCAATGAATGTACGGAGGCCGTGGTGTCGGACACGGTGTCATAACTACAGGATCGGCTGTGGTGTCAGATGGGGAAAGAGAAAAAAAAAGGCTTAACTTGATCGTTTTCTACGGAAGTTGCATATTGTTTCAAAAGATGATGGTCCAGGTCCCAGAAAACATTGTATATATTATATAGTTCACCCAAACTGTACTCTACACAACTGTGATTCAAAGCAACCTAGGCTGACGATTCGCAGCAGACGTCACCAAATGCGAGACAAAAGAAAATGCGACATATCCGAAAGTATATGATCTTAATTCACCGTGCCACAGATATTGATCAACAGAGAATACATTTGCAAAGAAAATGGAGGGAGGAGCAGACACGAAGAACAAGCAGAACATCAACACCACCTTTTTGCCTTTTTCACAAATTTTCAGCAGTTTCTCTTCTCTTTCTTCGTTTTGCTACCAAATGTCTGTATGTATATGCAAGTGCGTGAGATTGAAAACATACCATTATATACATGTACACTATCCTTATGACTATCTGTTTGACGCATAAACCTTAGACATAAAGTCAGAGCAGGACACATTCTTGCGTCGAACTTTCACCACTTCATCAGGAAACTGAACCCTCAATAGTCTGTAGTGGCCCCTGCCAATGCTCCAGGCCATACCTTCCTTGTCTATATATCGTCACAAACAGAACTGCCCGGTAAACCGTAGGCAGAGAGAGAGAAGAGGACAACAAACGAGGGGCTGTGGCAAACTGTTTCGTCGGAGTTTCACCGACTCATCAGGAGGCTGAACCCTCAACAGTCTGCAG
>BFEA01000075.1:1790289-1808659 GCA_003427395.1 Chara braunii | reverse complement strand
CCCTCACACACACACACACACACACACACACACACACGCACCCACCTACCTATTAGTTGCCGCAAATGGGCAGGCTGAAAAGGTGAAGATGATCCGCGCGCAAGACCGCGCAACAGCCGCGGGCAGCTGTCCTCCCATGAACAGCGGCGCACAAATTCCCACCCCTTCTTTTGTTCGGTTCTTCGACGCCGCCAACGGGTCGTTCGTACCTCCCTATCTACGCTGCTTTGGGCCAGGTTCCACTGCCACCCCCCTCTCTGTGCTATACTGAACCTTCCCCCACTACCTACATGTAGTGGCATATAGGATAGGATCGTATCTATCTATCGTCTTATGATCGCCCCGACGACGATCCCTATCGTCCCGCCGGAGGCCAGGTTCATTCAAACCTGGCCCCAGGAACTCAACAATTGCGAGCCCTGACTGATTGAAAAAAAAACCGCCAAAACCAGGTTTTCCTCGGCTCCCATATGCACGTCGACCGTCGACCTACCGGTAGGTAGTAGCTACCGGTGGCCGGGTGGTGCTAACGATAACCTCGACGACTGCGAGTTGCGGCCCCTGCATTCATTCACACATTCACCGCCAGCTGCCCCTCAGTACCAGAGAACCAGAGGCGGGGGCAGAGACACAGAAGAAACGCCCGCGGGAATTGCTTGGGCAACTCGCTCTTTGGCCGTCGCTCCACTACCCACCAGACAGATGCACAAAATATAAAAGAACAAACAGGGAGTCGTATCTTCCCGCGTTCCACCGGAAGGTTCTTTCTCATTTTGTACATTTGGTCGGCGGGTAGTAGAGTAGAGCGGAGCGAGGCCCTCTCTGACCTGGCGTCGGTCGTGCCTCGCTAAAGCCCGAGGGTCTTAAGTGGATGTAAATGGATGGGCCACGACTGGCGGCTGGCCTATCCCATTCTTTGCGTTACTCCACGTCAGATAGGATGACCGCGGCCCAAATATTCTACTACGCCCCTCTCGCCAGCCGTTAGAACTGGAACGATCCACTGAAGCTTTTGAAGGCATACTCATCACACCAGCACTTTGTTTTACGTATCTGTATCTGACCTCAACTACGACAGGGTGTGGACGAATCCGACCGCATTTGCGTCCAGAGCGTAGTAAGAAAAGTCCTGGTACGAGTAAGCCCCGAGCATCGCGTCTGCGCAAACAAAATCGAGTGCTGCGCTGTGTTACGGCAGACGGCCTGTTTGGCGGCCGCTTGCTGATGAGATCCCTTCCCTTTCCACCTCGGGCCCGTCGGGCCAGCCTGCGGACGCTGCTTGCCGGGGCCGCTTGCTGGGATCGCTATCACATCTTCCCGCAGGAAAACGCCGCGGCGCCTCAACGGCAGAGCGCCTCAGGGTTTACTTTTTTCGACCTCTGGTGTCGAGTTCTTTCCGCGTATATACCATATTGGGCCGGGCTGCACTACTCAACCCTACCTGGTTTCGCGCTTAGGACTTTGGGTGGGCCTACCGGTAGTTGCATGCACTACTCGCCATCCGCCCAGATTTCGAACGCACATGAACAGCTTACCTGTCCAGATGCATTCAAAATGTTGGCGGGTGTTGGCGAGTCGACTGAGCTGTGGACGCTATTGTCGTGAGTCGACTGAGCTGTGGACGCTATTGTCGTCAGATGCATCCAACTCTGCCCGTAATGGCGGTCGGGTACGTACATATACGAACGAAAGTGCTCGTGTGACAACCTTGCCCCCTCTGACGGCATGGCCGATGTGGAAGCGGCAGAAAAACGGGCGCGGTAAGTGATCACCCCGCTGCCGGTTTTCCCCGCCTCGTATTTGGTGGGACGTTTGAGGTACTCACGGCTCGGGGTGAGTTTTTCACGGTCTATGTTTGGGCGGGTTTGCTATTTCTTTCTTTTCTTTCGCGTTTTATATGCACGCAGTGAACGGGTGGCGTGCGCGTGGGTCGTTCGTCCAGGGAGGGGTGAACGAGTTTTTTTTTTTTTTCGCGGAGGTGAGTACTCACCTTGAAATTCGGGGTTGGGTGAGTTGGCCAGTGAGGCCCAATGGTCCTCGCCGCACCACGCACCGATGTGTGTGAAAAGGACGAACCTGTGGCGGGCGTATCTGGCCACGTTGTTGCACGAGATGCGGCGAATCCTATTGTCTCGCCTGCCAGCGAGTGGGCGGCCTTTCGAATTGACGGCGGTCGAACATTCCCGAACATTTGCACACAAAAGAATATGACTAGGTAGATGTGTGTGTGTTTTCTTCTCGCAAAAGTACCGCGCAAACGATCAAAGCGCGTTAAGTACTAACCTATTTTTCAAAAAAAATAACTATAGCTGATGCTGCTCATTATTATTACCGCATGTTCTCTTGCAACAGCTGCGGTAGTTCGTGTTTCTGTGATGCAGGGCCCCTTCAAGTCCGTCCATGCCTCCATTTCTGCGTGGTGTCATCCTTGAGTGGGCAGGGGCCATGCTGATAATCCTCGCAGTATCGCTCCAATTTTAACGGATGCGACGAAGGACCCAAGTCCGCTTTCGCAAATAATGGCGGAAAGATCTGCGCAAAGAGAACAAGATGAGAAGAAATCCAGTAGAAAGATCATGAATGTTACTGTGGATTCAGCGCACGAATCGGGTTCCTCCTTTTTTCTTTTCCCCCTGAAGTAACTGAACTTCGGCGGCGCATACTGACGGGGAAAATCGGCGGCATGTTGTACTCACTGTCATTGACGGCGGGAATTCCATTTCCTTTCGTTATTTTTCCTCTTTTCCCTCTTTTTTTCCTTTTATGGATTGTCGTTTTGTAAAGAGCTTTTTTAGAAAACACAGTTTTACTGACGAAGGATTCGGCTCGACCACACGGACCTCACAATTCTACCCAGTAAAATGCTGGGGCCATGATCCAGCTTCGGCCCCAGCCTCGGCTTCTGCGGGAAACCAGGGTCCATGTCCCACCAGCGGGAATTTAGTTTTATGTTTCGTGCATTTTTCAGCGTGGTCAGACTGGCCGTGAGATTCTCAGATGGAATGGCAGGGAGCCATGTATACTCTCGAAACCAGAACTAAACAGTGACAAGTGGGACATAGGGCTGTCGTTAGACAGTCCTTACGAGTTCCTCGAGTCACAAGGAAATTTCCTCGTCTCTCAAGTTTTTTTTGCGGTAAGGGTTTTTTGCGGTGTAGTTCCACACATCCTCGGGGATGTCTTCCGAGGACGTCTCCTTGTGGCCTGCCCGCGGCCTTTTTCGTACGGAAATATGCGGCTGTGGTGTCGCGTGTCCGTGGTCGGGGGTGGCGTGGTCCAAAGGTGTCCAGGGGGAAAGGGCCTCACGCTGTCGAAGAAAACGAAAACAGTAAAGGGTACATTTCAAAATTTGGAATTTGAATCATGGCTTCGGTGACGGCATCGACGTTGGGCTGGCGGTGCAAAGACGGTGCAGTGCTGTTGCGGGCTTACCAGCAGGCGTCACCCTTGTCCAGCTGCCGCTCCGTGTGCGTATGCGCAGCGGGTTTCGCCATCGCCGATGATGTTGTACTGAGGGGCGTGTGCGCCGTGGGACGCGTCGACATGAGGATGACGATATCCCCGGGAAGGCGGCGGCTTGGCGGACCTCTGCGCGGGGGTGAGCTGTTCGCGTTTCCATCGGATCGGTGCAGCTGCGGAGAGACGTCGTCGCTTAGGACGAGGCGGCCATGGATGGCGGCGGAGAGTCTGGATGTGCGCTGTTGACACCGCTGGAGCGTGCGGCTGTGGCGACGGCCGTGTCCACTGTCGTTCGTCGTTGTCAGCAGGAAAGGACACTGGGACGAATGAAGGCGCAGATGCGAGCACATAGACGAATGATGCTGACAGATGTTGTGGATGACGGGCCCGATTACGTGGCGACGACAGACTCTGAGGCGATCATCGAGTTGTGCTACGCGTTGGGTTGCGAGATCATTCCGCGGTAACGCCGAGATGGTGGATAAAACGAAGGACGGGGGGCACGTGGGAAGACCTCAGGCAGTGCAACAACGCCACTGATGACTACTTCCGGGAGAAGCTACAAATGCCGCCACGTGTGTTTCGGGAGATCTCGGAGGCATGTGCCCCTCATCTTCAGCGGCAAGTGACGTTCTACCGGGGGCCATTGCAGCCCGACCACATTGTGGCATACGTGTTGTACAAGTGGGCTTCCGGCCCGACGTACGAGAGCAGCACTTGCAACTTCGGCATCGGCAGGGCCTCGAGTCTTGTTGTTGTCTGTGACGTCATTGCTGCGCTGTTGAGGGTGTATGGCGACAAGATCAGCTGGCCAACGAGGTTGAGGAAGCACGTCTTGTTGCGGGCGTTTGCAGACAAAGAGTTCCCCAACTGCCAGGGGTGCATAAACTCACTCACATCTAGGTGGACAAGCCTGCCAACGCCTCGAGCGAAAACTACAACCACAGGAAAAGACGGTTCTTCATCGTCGCTCAGGTTGTCGTCGACCGGGACTTGCGTGTCCTCGATGTGCACATGGGATACTCGGGTAGCTGCCACGACATCAAGGATACCCCCTACCGTGACGGAGGCATAAATCAAGACGGTGATGCAGAGCGCTTTGACAACAAGCAGAAGGTGGCGAGAGGAGCGGTGGAGAGGGGTTCGGCAGGCTGAAGGGAATGTGGAGATTGTTTATACAGACGCACAAGACGAACTTGGACGCTCTTCCACAGCAGTTCACAGTCATGTGCATACTGCATAACCTTCTCCTCGACAATGGCATCCCTTTCGACGACAATCTGGTAATATGGGAGGTGGACACGAATGGAGTAAGGCGGTGTGTGGACCTGGTCATTCAAGGGCCCCTCCAGCCGGTGTCCATGGTAACTTCAGCATACGAGGCATTCAAGTTGGCCCTCCATGTGCGCGGCGCGATTTCGTTTTATTTGGTTTTGTGTGATCATGTGGCGTGGTCGAAGCGTTCGTCATGTAGACTACGTCGTCGTTGTGCGCACGTGGATTATGTTTTCGTCTCGCCGCATGATGCACAACGATTGTGTGCGCTTTTGTCGATTTTTGACGTACACCTATACGAGGTGATTGTGCAGCCTTGCGTCGATCTTTCTTGTGACGGACTACGTTGTGTCTGTGCGCGCCTGATTGGCTCTTCTGCAAACGCCGCCCTAGCAATGGTTTCGTCCAGGTATTTCGACCCGTCGTCCAAGGTACGTTCGACAGTGAATGTGCGCGGTTTCTGGAATGCAGTGAGTGCGACAGCGTCGACTTCATAGATGTAGCAGAGTGTTGCAGTTCCTTGTGGTTTTGTTTCTCTGTCGACGGTCGTTTGTGTGGTAGTGCCCAGGGTGTGGGGTGTGGGGTGGGGGACGGGGGTTTGGGGGGGGGTTATCGGGGCGATCTTGTCGGCTGGGTTAGAACACGGCTGATGGGTAGCTGCTGTGTGGTTGTGCACATTCAAACACCGCTTGCATGATGTACTAGTCGGGTTCGGCACGTTGCGTTATGGTGGACAAAATGACGCAATCGTGTTGGTGGTGTTGTGAGTTTGTGGTTATGTACACGTCGATTGTTAAAAGATTGAAAGAAGAGCCAAAATTTTTTATATGTTCGTCGTGTTAATTTTCCCTCGGTATTCACACTTGCATGAGGCGTCACATCGCCCTATGAAATAATGATGTTGTTGTCATGTCCAATAACGAATCTTTTTCTTTTATGTTTGTTGTGTTTTTCGAAAATAAGACAACGAATGTGGTCTCCGACGTTTATACTCCCTTCTTCATCCGTTTCGTTTGAATGTGATCGTCCGCCTCGCATCAAGCGAGATTATAACCCCCTTATGAGGATTTCAGTGCCCTGTCATTCAGGTCAGCAACAATCCATGGAAATGAAATGGTCGTCTCACACTAGTGCATGCAAACGTTGAGGAGGAGGTGCGCGATTCTTTATTTTCACATAACACATCCAATGAACCCTTGTTTGAGACTCGACGTGAAATATTGTTGACGGTGAGAGCTCATGAAAGACAAATTGGAAGCAAAAAATGAAGGGGGAAAAAAAATGAGTGCATGTGCAAATCGAAATCCACACTTTCGTCACCGATGCAAAGCATTCAAGGAAAAAAATTGTAGAGAAAACATAACAATTGGGATATTCAATTACAAGATCCAGTAATTCGCAATATCACGCGCCCTTCGTCTTTCGTTCGTGAATACTCACACGTGGTGATTACAACACAGAAGACACAGAGTGACAAACCCGTTACTACCACCCCAGCACCCAGCACATCACATAGGCGAGGACAACAACATCCACATAGGAGTGACAAACCCGTTACTACCACCCCGGCAACCCAACAATGTTGTTGTCAGATAAGAGTGACAAGCCCGTCCCCAGCCAATCCCTCTTCCTCGTGTCATCCGACCCGCAAATGCTTGCATCGTAAGTGAATCGAACGCCGCATGCTGCCCAGTCCAAGATTTAGTTGGGATGTTGTCCCAAGGTGACGTTGGTTTTCCCAAGCCTCTTCGTCACGATGTTTGCGGCGTTGATGACGGATCGTCTGTCGTCGAATCAGCGATGCATCGAAGCTACTAACGTCGGCTTCGCTATCATCGACGCTATGAGGTTCACGAAGTAGAATGCCTCATAGTGGGACCGCAAATCATCTTCCGCCATGCGCATCAACCACATACTCGCCACGATGAGTAGCCTGAAGCAGTCCACAAGTCCTAAAAGGCGATCGTAAGAGGTGGATTCGGCGTCCAGAGTTTGGCCGGTGTCGACAACATCACCAAATGCATGCACGATGCGCATTATTGTGGATTCTTGGTACGCCACCTTGTCGTCGTCGTCTGGCTTCTCCTCGATGTCAACCCCCAAGAACCATAAAGGCAGGTCTATGCCGAGGTCGATCGTGTGGCGACATACAGCTGCGCTGACGACGTTGGTCCACTCCTCGCCGTGCGACATCACTTGGCAATGTCCGTTGTCATGGACTTCAGCATGTACTGGAAATTGAGAGTGTATCCCCTCTAGCGGTTTCCCGACTTGAACACCAACCATGGAGTATGCATAAAACCACATTCTCCACCGTCGTCACACGTCTGATGGCTTGCTGCAGCTGTGTGGGATCCGCTATACTGATTTGGGTGATGCCTGACTTAGGCATGACGACGCTCTGAGGCACTTCAGACAGTTCGACACCGCTTGCGACGGCGACAAAGTACTCCCGCGTGTCATGTACAAGGTTGTACAGTGGTCGATCTTCCCCACCAGTCCAAAACGCTTTGTCGTCGACCCAAAGCTTGGAACGGTCAACCAGGATTGGGCCGACGGCTCCCGACTAAACCCTGCTCAACAGCGACTTATCATCCTCCCATTCGTTTCTGTTCTCGCCTCGCACCACCTCCCTTTCTCTCTTTGGCTCCTCCCTCTCGCGCGCAGCCGGGGCGACGACGCGCGAACCACCTGTTCCCCAGGCCGTGTTGATGTCCCCCCCAACTGCGCGTGCACCTTGATAGACTTCAGCCCCACTGCCGTGTCAGACTGATCCTCCCACATCAGCAGGCCGACGTTGTTGTGGCGTCGCAAGTGTGATCGGTTGCCATGTTGCAGACTGATGTTCGCCAGATCCTGCAAATATCCACAATGTTGCGGCAGCGCCGACACATGGCTGAAGATCTCCTGCTTGATGTTATTTTGTGATGTTGACTTCGATGGCAGGCTCCTTCTCAGCCTACCAAACGCGCCCACGACTCTCCTGCGGTACGGGCGGCGACGTCGCCCTCGATCTCCCAGCACGCTGGTCGACATTCGCAGAATGCCGCATGCTTTGCACGACTGCCACGTTCGCTACCTGTGTATCGTCTTCTTTAGTGAAGATGTCGTTTTTGTCGCCCTTCTCTGATCCAACCCACCCCTCCACTCCCAACTGAGACGTGCTGCTTGAAGCTTCGTCCATACGACCCCCCTTTACCTTGGGCACATGTCGCTGACCCCCATAGGAAGACCCTCTTGTTTCTCTGCTGGCCATATCCCGCCTCTTCCCACGGCCGTATCCTTGCGGGGGCATTCCTTCCGCAGGCCTCTTCGAACGAACAACCCCGACAGACGACGTCAAAGTAGCGGGACGATCTACGTGGCGCAATGCAGACGACGCAGGTGAGATAACCAGTGTCCACGATCGCTGGCGGGGTGCTGAGGAACGTGGCTGAAAGATCATGGAAGTGAAAGATGCGTGGTGCCACGGGCGAGATGAAAGGCGGCAGCGATACCTGGGCGCCTAGAGACGAACGTGTAAGGACGATTTTTGGGGCCGAACACAGGCGACTGCGAAGGATGGGCAACACAGCAGCGCACAACACACAGCACACGACGGAGTGGATCGGTGTTGAACGTGGAGAAAGATGTGTGGGTCGTTGTCCACGCGGTGAAAGCACGTCCGGGAATGTATACTGCCGGCAGACGCAATTTCACGCAACACATTTATAGGTGGGGATGCGCACGTTCTGTGTAAACGTCTCACTGACAGGTGGACCACCCTAAAAATGAACGATGACAGGTCTGGCCACGTGGACAGGTGACACAACACTGCTCATCCTTACGGGCATGTGCATTCGCCCATCGGATCGTCCAATCCATGGTCCCTCCTCTCCCCCCCCCCCTGCCCACCCCACCCCCAAGACAAGTGCGTTCACTTGGAAGACGAGGACCTGAAACACCAATCTCCACACCCCCCATGAACTGCAACCCTTCTCTCCACAATCCACCCCGCAACCCACCAAACATCCCCCAACATGGGGTCAATATCGGTTGTCCCTTGATTGGAGACCCGTCGATGTCTTTTCGATGATGATAGCCATGTCGCGCAGGTCATCAGTCCGACCGCCACAAGCGAATGTCGTTTGATATTCATGTTGTTTCATCATCTTTGGTGTTTGATTTTTGCATTTTGTGTCTGCTGTCCCTTGATTTGTCGGCCATCGGGAACGTAGTATGCGAGTTTTTTTTTAACACCTTGTTCTAGTGCAAAGCACAACTTTCGGAATGAACTATCTTCCCACATGGCATGTGTACCCAGACAAACAAAAGACGCGGTTGTCAGGCCATCGCCCCGAAGGATGCTATTGACAAAGATGGTCCTCTTTCGCCCGGACGAGGGTAATCGTGTCTCCGACAATCCAAAAATTTAAAGTGGAGTCGCCATCGCTACCACATGTGTCATCGACCTCTTTCTTCGCCCACCGACTCCTCTGCGCTGATCCCTTCCTCTGGCTCACCTTCCCACCCATGACCCTCCTCCCCACCGGCCCGGATATAGGGGAGGTCATTCGAGTTATACTGCTCGTCACCGTCACCATCGTCACAGCCTGCCTTTCTTGCTCCGCCGACTCCACTCCGTCGCCATTGTCGTCCATGTGCACTCCTTTCTCTATACACTCGGTCCCACCCTGCCGCATGGCCTGCCTAACTTCGGCCCAGACCTGACGACCCCTACGTTTCTTCGGCGTAGCGGCCGCTGCTATCTCCTCGCCGACCTCAAATCGTCGTGCACTCCCTGATTCGCTGCCCAGTGCCCGCCCCTGGCGATGGTTGCATCCAATTCGGACGAGGATCAAGACTGCCTCCTCCCTCATCCTTCATCAACTGTTCACATGCATCCCTACCGTCGCCACCCGGCCCCGTCTTCCGTCCGCCTCGACTTTGCCCAACCCTCACCCGCGTCTGCTCCACGAAATCCCCGCCAGGATGGGGATTAACGAGGCGAGTGTGTGTCGCAGCCGCCCCACTACCGCTGGACAACTAGAAGCTCAGATCGACATCTGCATTTGCGTCGTCATCGCACAAACCCTGGTTTAACAGCGACGTGTAAGACCATGGCGCCTCCGCCGGCCTCCCACCAAAGGACTGGCTCACCGCCCAATCCTGTGTCTGACCACTGCCCAACGGTACATCGGACGGCCTGGCGTCTTCGCGATCATCATCACTCGGCAGCAGAGGAATCTGATGCGAAGACAGGTGTATGTACAGTGAGGGGTCATATGCTATCTTCCCTGCACACCCCGCAGAGCGTGGTCGACTGCTTGATCCCGCAATCGTGCTTGTTGGTGACGTGCCTGCGGGTGACGGGCATGCAGCTCTGACATTCGTCAATCTACGGTCCATTCCGACGCCGTTCTTCGACGACCTTCTCTTGCGTGCATTGTGCAGCACCTGGAAGTCGGTCGAGAAAACAAACGTGGAAGAAGACAACGACGACAAGCAACACAAATATGAGGGGCGAAAGAGGGAGGCTCTGGTGCAGGTCCCCCATGAAGGGTCGGCGGACAAGGCGACAACCCGACAGCAGCGTCGCACATGTTCACTACACGATGGCGCGGTGGGCAAATGTACGCGGCACTCCACGAGGGCGTGCAACATGCGATGACAAGCGGGGGAGAGCAACGATCGTGCACGAACGTAGCCCATGGATACAAGACACCGCCGTGAATAAAAATTCGAATTCTCGACCGTTGCCGGCGTTAAACGACCGCGGAAGTCTGGATGAGGCGTGGCGGGGACGTTGGTTCCAGCGAACGGAGGCCGACCGATGACGGTGACCGTTTGGAGTCGTTGGGGTACCCCACAGTCGTAGCAGGGTGGGGATGTCCATGCCGCCGGCAGATATACCACGTCTGGACCACCCACAAACCAAAACTTAACGACAGCGAAAGCCTTCGATGCTCCGAATATTGCGGTTCTTTGTGCTCCGAGGGACCTCAGAAGGTCCCTTGGAGATTAGGAAGAATTGGCTGGAGCCACAAGGACGCCACAAGGAAAGCTCCTTGTGGCGTTTTCACTTTTTTTTTTCCAGATTGGCCCAGAGGATAGGTGGAACGAGCACGTCCTTGTCGATTTCTCGTTCCCGATGAGTGTTTAACAAAGACGATAGCCCCCGGGCTGGTGCCCCACTTGGGGAGGTTTGGTCCTGGCTTCGAGTATGCATGGGTCCCTGCATCCCGATTTGAAAATCTCATGGCCCCTCTGCGACCATGTTGGAAAATATTCGAAATATGAACTAAACCTCTGCAAATGGGACACGATCCCAGATCGAGCATTCCACAGAAGGTCTCAACCACCCATTTACATTTGAAAACAATAACCCCCTTCTTACCTCTAGGTTCAAACCATAATAATCTCCAAAGAAGTCTGATATGATCCTAACCCTCAAAATACAAATCTAAATCTGCTTAGAATCCTCATATTTGCACCTTGGTCATTCCCTTGAGTTGTGACTATGCCTTACCACCACACACCACAATGGGTACCACTCAAGTTTGCTCCATCCCTCCCTTTCTTTTTCGTTTTCCCACCTCATTCTTCAAGGGCTCGGCCTCTTGGATCTCTCCGAGAAAGGAAGATAAATTGTATCACGTCGGCTTGTGACGTACCAACTTTTATACCCAAACGTTCTTCTGCAGCCCTCAGTTTTTGTTGTTCCTAATCTTCGGCACTCTCTTGGGCTTTTGGGGAACCCCTCCTTTTGCTATCACCTTAATGCATGGAATTGCAGGCCAACCAGGCCCTCACACGACTAAAACAATGTTTTTCTTTTTCGACTTCTTTGCGATTTCTTTTCAGCGATCCATGCATCTACCTAGGGATTATGCGAGCCTTAGCGAGCGCGCTAGGAATTTTGTTTGGCAGATGGGAACTCCAAGAAATACAGGTGTTCCTCCCATTGACGTGTCCTTTCTCGAAAATGGATGTTCCCGCACCCGCCCTTGAAAATTTATGAATTTTCACCAGGAAGCTAGAAAGACGTAGAATTTTTGCGCCCTCATATTGCGTTTGAATTTTTCAATCTTGAAGTAGTTTTAAAACCAGGATGGATGAAACGTAACTATTTCGGTGCCTTTTTTCCTTTCTCCACTGGTGCCATGCATGCAAGCTTCCCCGCTTCGCACTGTCGGGGCAGAAACCCTTACAAAGGTATCTGTCGGTGTTTTGACAGCTCTTCAGGGAAGACGAGTTGTGTCTTGCGGGACCCTGACCTGTCGTGGGGGAACGCGAGAAGTATGACCGACGCACCCGGCTAGAGCGGCGAACCCCATCATTCACCTTGATGAATCTCGGGGGAAACGTTCCGACTCTAAAACAAAAATATCAAACTCATGCGTGATGCGGTCGGAAGGTCCCCCTTATGCGCTTTGATGCGAGGGGGGCCGTTGCGTCCGACAGCGCTATGACCCATGCCATCTTCACCCTTCTCCTCTTTGTGCCTTTTCTCCTTCACACGTAACTGTTTTCCAACCCCTCTTCCATTAAACTTTCATTCTACTATAACAAATACCTTATAATTTAGATTGGATTAACCTATTTATGACTAAAAATCCTTATATAGAATGATTGTCCAATTAAAATATTTCATGAACTCATCCAGACTTTCATTCCATCTCTAGCATGCAGTTCAAATAAGAAGGGATACCTCATTCTTGGAATGAAAGTTTTCAAGTAAGACAAGAAATTTTAAAATTGAAATGACATTTTTTAAGATGGAATGAAAATTCAGAATTTAGAATGCAATTTTACTATAGAATGATTGTTTAATTTTGAGAATTTTTTTGGTTGCAGGCGACATCGTATATGGAGAATACTTCCCTCACGCCGTAATATGATTGGATGTAAAAGACTCAAGGGGATCAATATGACTTTCCTTGGGAAATTACCCCAAACTCCCGCTTCACCCCCTCCTACCTCCGCCCAATTCTCTCCCATGTCCAATCTCTCTCGTCAGAACTTCAATTATAAACACGTAAGCGATTCCGAAAATCTCTCTCTCAACCCATTTGTCAGCTTCAGGGACGTTGTGGCTAGGTGATGTACAAGTAGCGAGTCGAAAAGTCCCGACGAGTTGACTGCAATGTATGGAAGGTTTCGCATGAGGTGGCCACAACGAACAGCGGGATCTAGGCAAGTAGGTGCAAAAGCTGCAGTTGGGGGGGGGACGATCGTTGTGGTATGGAGGGTGGTACGTGGCGACCGGGATCGTCAGTACCTTAGTAAGAAGGATGTGGGTGTGGGTGTGTATGAGTGGTTGTATAGCCAGGGGCCATTATCAGAGAGCAGAGGGCCGGTGGGCTTTGATTTTCAGTTGTTCTTCTTTTGGTTTTTGAAAGTTGAGACCTCGGCAAATAGCCGGTTGTTGTCCCCCTTAAGGTTGTCTGTATGATCAAAGTTATTTCTCTCTCTCTCTCTCTCTCTCTCTCTCTCTCTCTCTCTCTCTCTCTCGTTCTTTTTGCTTTTATCTACCAATTGGATGCCAGAATGACCTAATGCTTCATTGGCCTCGTTCGTCTCTGTTGAATTCAATCGAATCTCGCACGAACGAGCGTCGATAAACTCAAGGGACTAGTTAATTCGGGAGACCTTATCGTGTTTTTTTAACTTTTTTTTATTTTGATGTGTCCCTCAAGAACCGAAGATTCGTGTGTATGAGATATGTCACATATATGCATCGATTGGGCTAACTAAGCTGAGATTCTGTTGAGATCAGGCAAATGCATGCTCACCACTCAATCAATGAATGATGATTGTCGTCTTGACTAGATTGAGCCCTTATTTCCTTGGACTGGCTTGCCTAATGGATGAAAGGGCAATAGAGCACGTAGTATTGCGATTGATTACTTATTTGATTGAATAACTTTTTGAGTGAACTTACGTGATCAATTTTTGTTTATGCCATGTGGACCAATTGTCACGATCCGACCGGCTGCCGACTTCCCGTATCCTCATCACAACCGTTCCTATACAACGAGCAAAGGACACATGTATGTGCGTGAGACGTGCAGGAACTGGTTGCCAAGATCGACAGATACTATTATTTTTCTCTCGAAACAAGGTCTTTGGGATTCGTGGGCACAGGTTTTATCAATATTGATACCCACTTTCCCCCGTACTCTTTATTATTGCCTTTCAACGAAGTGATTATTATCCTGGGGACGACAGTAGCTCTCCATTGGCCCAACACTCTGTCTAGCAATTGTCACAACACCGAGCGTTATCGAGAAAAAGGGTTCCGCCACCGGACACGTGGTGAAGACGAACACCAGAAAACTGCAACCCGGCTGAGGCCGTCCACGTCAGATTTTGAACTCTGTATTGAGCGGCGCTGGGATTTTATTTGAAAACAAGATCCAAAGTGCATACCCCCGCCTTTCCGTTCGAAAAGCCGACGAGTAGACCGCATAGAGGTTAAGAGATATTTTTTGGATTAGGCGAACATTTGCGCCATTTCTTTCCCGTGCAACTATGGTTCCTTCTTACTAGAACTGGAATCACGGGAGGGCTTTCAGTTTCGTCTATGACCCCATACTAAGTATTCTAAAAAATCCTTGGCACACCCGATTTTGTTGTTCTTTCAATGCCTATTCCGCACAATTTATCATTCAGAACAGGGCGCGGGGTTGGTATCGTAACCGACACGTGACGATGCTGGTAATAGTAAGGCAAGTTGGTGGGAAAACGAGCACTAGTTTGAACGAAGAAAAAAAATCCTCCTCCTGTCACCCGAAAAATGTTGACAGAGACAAGAAAGGGATCAGCTATGGCTAACACTGATGTCGCAACCCAGTTTTGAAGGCAAAACTAAAAACAAAAGTCGCTCCCCAGATGACGCAACTGTCGGTGATCATCGCCAAAGCACTCGAGCTTGATTTACAAGAGATGCGTAAGTATATAGATAAGGGTGAGAAGGGTATAGCAGATACAATAGAAGATGTGGCAGAAAAACGGAGATCGTGGTTCCGATTGATTGGGCAATTTACCAACGCCACGATGCCTAAAACCCATGCGCATCATCATTGAGTCATGTCTCTTATGCTCCTTCAACCGTTGTCTCTCCTCCCTCCTTTCCTCCTCCTTCTAAGACGACCCCAGTAACCGCCGTTTACTTCAGTCGCTGGCATCGACTTCCATCACAAATTTTCATCTGGTTGACGTGATTCATATGGCTATTTTCCGACAATTGGAATGGATGAACCATCTAATCTAGCGTAAGACGTTGTAGATGGACCGATTGGAGTAAGTTTTGAGGGACCAAATGAGTAAGCACACCAAAGTACCACGTGCTACTCTATCTCCTTCTTTGCACCCTCGGGGTGCCTGCCCCTCCTACCTTGATACACGTTGCTCCCCATGTAGCTCACCAGACTGTTGTACAACAGGGAAGGGTAGAATGTTATAATTGTAAGTAACCCGGACACTTTGCTCAGGACTGCCCCCTCCTAAAAAAAGAATCAACCTTCTCCTGCAGTTGCGTTTGTGGCCACTACTCAGGTGCGGGTAGCGGTCTTGCTTGAAGGAACAAGTGAAGCAGGAAATGGTTACCCTTCCGAGCCTTCCCCACTACCTCCCATGCAATGGAATATGACCGCGTCCACCTCTTGGACTTCTTTCGAGGCTCGTCGATCCAACAGAATACCTCCAGCTGGTAGGACTAATTGGACCCATTCAGCCTGGAAAAGATGAACTTGAATGGATGAAACACGAATGGGAACTCGGTCCTTAGTTCCAAATAGGAGAAATCGATGTTCTACAAACGCTAAAGAGATTAGATATCCGACTCTGTGTCCCCGTCGGTCACCTACTAACCATTTCTGAAGCCGCAACGACAAGCTTCTCCAACAATGTCAAAAGAACCAGAAAAGATTCGCATTCTAGTGTGCCTCAGGACTGTTTAAAAGAAAGCCGGAGATGGTGAAACAATACCTTCCTCGCCCGATCCAATAAATGTCATCAATTTTATGGAAAAATAGGAAGAGTTTGAAGCCACCTGAGTGGTAAGGATTTCATATGCAGAGAAATATCACTTTATCTGCGTCCGGCCGATTCTATGGAAAAGCAAAAAATATAATTGCGAGGTATGGGGGAAGTCGTTCAATGCTTTAGTTGATACTGGGTCATCCACCGTAGCACTTTCACTCGACACGGTTCGAAAAATCGGATGACTAAACTCTGTTCTCCCCCTGTCGATAAAGGATAACTATGTCTCGGCGGATGAAGAAACCATGCATATCGCCGGGATGATTGAAAATATTGCCATCAAGATTGGGCGAGTGCACGTATTGGTAAACCTGTTGGTAATTGTTGTACAATCGTATTCGGTGCTACTAGGATTACCGTCGGCTATGGCCGTGGATGCACAACTGCATTTCGATTCCAAACAACTCATGCTCATCCATACTGGAGGAAAACCGCATACAATTCCTTTGCACCTTTCTATGTGGCCCCTAAAGAAGACAGTAAGAACGACCTATACGTCTAGAGGATGAAGAATACGATGAGAGTGATTACACGAAACTATTAGATCATATGCCAACAGAAGAATAATGGGGTGAGTTGGTTCGACTCGTTGTACATGAAACGAAGGAAAGAATTCAGATGATTTCACAAACTACGCATTCTTTGCGAACAGGGACTCAATCTAACTATGTCTCCTCGCCCCCTCTGTCCTTTCCTACTCTCACAGAGACTCAAATTTTTGCGGCCTCGTTCCGTGGAGAACGAATATTGCAAATCGCAAATAAGATTTACCTATTGGAACCCCCTCGCACCTTGTACGAAGGCACACTGTCCCTCCGAAAGAGATACCAACAGATGGCACAATATTTACACCTCTCGGCTTCTTTGCCTCAACCTTTACTTACAGAAGATGCAATGGCAGGACTAATTAAGAAAAACACATAGGCACCGATCGAAGGTGTTTCTGACTTAACGGAAGAAATGTCGGAGCTAACGGGATTAAAGATTGCGCCAAGCACCACTGATTCGAAAACAAATAAAAAAGGGAAAGAAACTTAGATGACCAATCTCGTGGATTCGCAAATGCTTGCTACCGTGTTCTCAGTTTGAACCAGCAGTTCAATATTTCCTAGCGTAGAAGGAACTCATCCACCTGACCCTGATGGGCTTGAGATCAAACTCAATATCTTCGGTACTCACACAAAGATTGAATTAACGTCTCATGCCCCTAAAGAAATACGAAAACTTTTAAGAGACGTGTTGCACAGATACGTAGTAGTATTGAGCATTCATGATCAAGACATCGTGATGACGAATGTAATTAAGCATGAAATATTTAAGGAAAATCATCCGCCAATTAGTTGCACTTCATACCGATACATCTCCGACGCAGCGACTTGCCACGTTCCAACAAGTCAAGGAATTTGGAGCTAATGGGTTCATCGAACCCACGATTGGACCTTGGTCATTCCCAGTGGTGATTGAACCAAAGAAGACGGGAGAGATTCGAATCAATATTGACTATAGAAAATTAAACGATATCACGATCAAAAATATTTATCCTTTCCCCCAGATTGATGAACTTTTGGATGCGATTAGATGTGCACATTTTTTTTAGCAAGTTCGTTGTCCATCATGGTTTTCATCGCCTTCTCGTAAAAAAAAAAGATTATTTGAGAACAACTTTCGTCCTTTTTGAAGGGGCATGGCAAAGGATTCGATGCCAAATGGACATCTGTCATGCACCAACTACGTTTCTGCGCGCGATGAACATGATTTTCCATAACTTTATTAACTACTGTGTAATTATATACATGGATGATATTATGGTGTATTCCAACACATATGAGAGTCACACCCAACATATTGAGTGAACAATAAGCCGTGTCCGTCTCGTTGTGGACTTCTATAACGTTCATTTATTTGACATATGGATTGTACAAATAAGCAGTTGAACGCTTTAAAAGACGCAGGTATCAAGGTTACTCTCGAGAAGTGTCTGTTCTTCCTAACAAAGATCTTCTTTTAGGGACACATGGTTACAGACAAGGGTCTGCACCCGGAGCCTTAGAAAGTACAGGCGGTGAAAAACGTGCCGGCCCTTACGTCACTTACATAAGTTCGCGAATTCCTGGGACTGGCTTCGTACTATCAGCGGATTAGCGGCAATCACATGACCCCTCCCGAACTTGCTAAAAAAAACATCTGTTAATCTAAGCCCTCATTCCGATCAAGTATTTCGGGAACTCAAGGCGTCTCCGATTTCGATCCCTATTCTTATGAGGTCGGACCCAAAAAAACTTTTTTATTCTCATCATTGATTGCCAGCCTGAGGCGATCTCGGTGATTCTGGCTGAGAAGAGACTAGATGGTCGAACACATGGTGGAGTATGCTTCAAAGACAGTACCTCCCTGCAAAAGGAACTACTCTGCTATGTATCACCTGTGACCTCGACTGCGGGGTCAGGCTTGGAGGGCGGCCATATTCATGGCCGCATATCGGCCATATTTTTCATGGATTTTTTCGGTCGAAAATATTAGGCAAAAAAAAAAAGTGGTTGTACGGTTTTTCAAACGCTACAACCCCATATTTGTTTTTAAGGGAAAATAAAATTTATGGAATTATAAAAAA
>BFEA01000075.1:1777883-1790078 GCA_003427395.1 Chara braunii | reverse complement strand
TTTTAGTACTGTTATTTTGCAAGGATGATTAGTATGTGTGTGAGTGTATGTGTGTGTGTGTGTGTGGCTGTGTGTATGTGTGTGTGTGAATGCATGTATGTGTGTGTGTGTGCTTAAATTTGTGTGTGTGAATGTGTGTGCGTGTGTCAGTGCCTCAATGGCTTCACAGGCACCTTGTGGTAATAGGCTTAGTGTTTTGTTCATTCACTCTCATCTTCTCTTTACCATCTTTTCACATTTCCCTTGCTGAATTCTCACTCTTTTCCTGTCCTTACACTAGGAGCGTTTCAACAATAACTATAAGTTTCAAATCCCTGCTTCTTCTCCCATTCAATTATATTGTTGGAATCCACCTTCTCTTTCACCGATATCAGAAAACTCTGTTTAAATTTGTGTCACTCCTTCTTCATTGTATTCCACTGCCTCCTCTACTTATCATATATCATGCTTCTGTGGAAAAAATAGTTTCACCCAACTTGCTTCCCTCTCTGCATGCCTTCCTCATTCCATCCTCCAATAACCTTTTCCAGTTCCTCCTCTAGAGGAGAATACTTCTATTTATGATAGTCACGACTTCTTGACGACGTTACCATTCAATGACCTTACAATCCCCTGTCACTGATAAAGGTTGTCGCCTTTGTCCACCATTCACGCTCCCGTCGTAAGGCTTCCTGTCTCGTCCCTCCAGGTATGCTTGGGTTTGTTCCCAAATCTGTCATAAACACCTCCTTCGATATCGGTGTTAATCAGACCATTTACTTCATCGATTTTTCTGACGTGACAAAACCTCGTTGTATGCCCTTCTTGGGTACAATGCCAGCACACTACTTTTCTCAAATCCACTCTTCTTTTCCAAGATCCTTGACCACTTTCCTGACCACCATTTCCTCGACCTCTTTCCCAATCTTGACCTCGCCCACGACCCATGACCATTTGAGCTCGGTTTCTTGTCCTTCGCTTGACTTTGGTCAATTTAGGAGGTTCAGGTCCTTCTTCCATATCAATCATTCCCTTATTTCCTTTCCTTTCTTGGTTGTCACACCACTTTTTCTCGGCCTTTGCAGACCAGAGAGAGCCTCGATTATCATCATTTGTTTTCTCCCCACTCCCACTAGCTAGGTCATCTGACGATTCCTTCGGGACCTTTCGTTTGTCTTTCCTGTCTCTCTCTAGTTTCATCATTCTCTCTTTCAACTCTCTCACGTGTTTCTGTATACTGCCTATTTCTCCTTGCGTTGCCGTACCACCGACTTCTTGCTCAGGGCTTTCATAATGATGACTGACAACTTCGCTCTCGGGAAACCTCAAGCTCAACAAACCCTCGACTTCACTCCAAGTCCGTGATCTCAACATGAAATCATACACTTCTTCGCTCAACTCCTCACACACGAATAAAAGCAGCATAGTCAACATCGCTTTCTCATTCCATTTCTTCTCAAGTCAAAAGTTGTGGTAATCGCGTAAAAAGTTAGGCAGGTCTTTCCCTTGAAACAACAAAGCTCTAAGATCTTGGGGCATTCACTCGTTTAAAAACTTGCGCGTTAGTGCTTTAGCGAGAGACGGATTCCTCCAAAGTAGGATCTTAGCCAAACAACCATCCTTAACCATTGTCACCGTTGCTGATCTGTACAAGTACAACAAGCGATTAAGCGTCAGGCTGTAAGTTGAAGATAGTTCTTAATAAGCATCTTCTTTCTTGTCTTAACAAAACTAAAGGCAACCAATACCGCCAAGGTACGAACGCATAATCTTTAAAACATTCGTCTGACAGAGCAGTTAAAAGACACCGCAAACATATATGAATCATATAAGCAAATGCGAAAAAAAAACACCTAACTTAAGACTATAAGTTGTGTGCAAGAATCGATGAAAAGTAATAACATTCACTGCCCGCCTACCTTCATCCGAAGCTCATCAAGGTATTAATTTCTTAGTCTAGGTCATGAAAATCAGTGTAGGTGTTAGCAATATAAGTCGTACTTTGAAGCTTTCGGTTGAGGAGCACGGACCCCTTTTTTAGGTAAAGACTGTATACTATCTCACTCGTATAGCGCTTGTATCCCCTACCTCGTTCTATCAAAGCGGCCTCTGCCGCTGCCTTTATTTTCTCTCGTCCGTCGAAGTATTCGTTCACAAGGAACTTGGGTAGAATGTCTCGCAACGGGAAGGAGGTGAGCACATCTTATCAGCACCTCTGATCTCTATAACAACAAATATTGGCTCATGTCCTTTTTGACTTATTTCTTTTTCCCACTTCGCAACAACTGTCTCAACTAATCTTACTCGCCTCGTGAGCAGGTTTTCATGTCCTAGTGTCATCTCGATACCAAAAGCAACCCAAGACGATGATAAGGAGTACAAAGTTTTTTTCACAATGACACGGTCTCAATCATCGTTGAAATCAAACTCAATCCAAATAAAGATATCCTCACTCAAAGATGTACCCTACCAGGAACCGATATATTCATTCTTCCTGACTACCCTTGGCATGGACGACTCCATTCCGTCCTCTTTTTCGATAAGCAAGGCTACATTGAGGTCTTCCCTAACATACGTTATCATGATCTCTTTTTCAGTTACCTTTAGGTCTTGCTCACACAATCGATATCTAGTCAGCATTTCCTAACACTATACAGAGATTCTCCTTCCTGAAATGATACCTCCCGAACATCGCTCATTTTTCCGACCTCTAAGACCATTCAAAAGACAGGCGATTATATACTGCTATAATAATGCATTTGTGATTTTTGAATATTGAATGCCATAAATTATCATAATGACTGTTACTTATAGTAAGGACATACTGTCATAGTGATTAAAAAAATAATTATAATTGTCGAGTAAGTAAATAGTATTAAGAAGCGAAGAGACAAGTTCAACCGGTATATGCGTGCACAATAATGATGAGAAAGTTATGGTAGCTGTTATGATAGACAATACTCATGCTGTGGTTAATAAGTTCCCTAATGATAAATGCTTTTAGATGCAAAAACAATGAGAGTACTATATTCTACTCCCCGGACTTTGACAAGAGTATATTGTGTCAAGGGGCAGTGTAATCCCTAAAAAGGGTTAACATCTTAGACTCCCGAGCCCCGCTCAAGGATCAAGCCTCACTGCTTCACCCTCCGATTCCAATATTCATTCCTTGCAAACCCTTGTCAATTAGTAAACAACCCACCATACACGTTCCATGATGACATATCATATCTCGTGCAGATGAACCCACTTGATACAAAGATAGTTAGGGAATCACCCCCTGCCTCCTTGCGGCAGGTAGTAGTCGTCTCCGTCATTGATCATGGTCTAACAAGACCCAAATACTTTCTTCTTTCTTACTAGTAATGTAGCCACCATTCCTCAAAAGAGTTAGGTGACAACACCCCACTATGGACCAGGAACATAGTTCGGGCGCGGGTCTCACTACTACTTTAGCAGACGATTTTATAGCCGCTCCAAGCCATCTTTCAGGGAAAGGATAACTTAGGATTGCAACTCCCCCCAATAGTAGATTCTACACATTAACCATCTTTCGAGAGAATCTCTTCTCCTTAGAAGTCGGTCACTTCATTCACCTCCGAACCCGCGTCGAACATGGATTCTTTGTAGCACTTCTACTCTTTAATAGAAGAGCAAACCAATCATATAGGTTCAAGTGAAATCTGTATAAACGGATAGTCATATTTGATTAACTCATAAGGATGGATTAAGGCGCACAATTTTAAACAAACAAACTCAGACGGGTAACTCGGCGAGCAACCATGAATAAAAATGCATCAGATAGATAGTCTCATATGGATAATATTAAATATAATTGACTCAAATAAGCTTGGCACGAATGAATAAATTTATATAGATAAAGCGCTTAGATTCAGGCAGATGATTTTGGAGTAGAGGAGTTCTAACAGATAGACTCATACCTGAATCTTGTCAGCAAGTTAAACATAAACAGGATGATTCAACACCAAACTCCTCACTACCTTACAGACTGCACTCAGGATCACGAGCCTTTGACTGCCCCTTATAGACGGAATCGACCTCTAAATTTCTCCCACGCACGGACTCAGCTTACATTGACTCTTTCCTAACACTGAACTTTTATTAAGAACCCACAGCAAATGAGGGTCCCTACCGACTCTACCTATATTTAGACCCCCTTGTATCCCTAGGTATGCCTTCCACTCATTGGCATGTGACTAGAATTCTCCTTCCCTTCTTTTGCTACGGCCGATTGATTGGTACTTTTACTTATGAAGAGAAATTTGTGCCTATTCAGAACGAAAAACCCATAGGAATCGCCTCACACCTATCTAGATCGCTTATCCCTAAGGAGGTGCCAACACCTTTCCTCAACTCCCCTTTTTCTTCCTAGACAGATACCCCCTTCGTTATGGGTATTGTTACTAACAAGGGAATAAGTATAGAAATCATCGTGACCTATTCCCCTTCGAGGGTGTTTTTGTCTGATGACCTAGACAAATATTAAATCATTACTTATCCTGGTCAAGCTTCGTGTTGACGGGACGACATCTTGAAATGATCCCTTTGTACATTAGGTATGAAATCAGCCCGCATAATTCTATCTGACATAGGAAGAATAGTGCCAGGGTGATACATAACAGATGATCCGCAAATGCAGCCTTAGACACTACAGGAGGGTCACGCACATGGAGTGGCGGCGGAAGAGCAGGTCGAGGCGGCTGAGGAAGGATAGTCAACTGCTGAAGCCGACGTGCCATAGAAGAAGAGGAAGAAATATATTCCACTGGATAAGTACTAGGAGGCAGTTCGAACCGTGGGGGCGGAGCGGCGTAATGCTGCTCGTACTTATATGAATAATAGGTCATCCTTCTAGGGAACGGCGTGCGTTCGCGTAAGTCTTCCTGATGTCGATGCAATCTTATCCCTTCCCACTTTTTCTTCTCTTCCTCTTCTTCCTCATGATCTTTTCTTTCCTTTGTTAAATCAATAAGTCTATCTGTAGCCTTTACTTGTCGTCCACCTCTTCCCCTTTCAGCTACTGATTCGTGGGGCATGGCTGGAGAAAGGTATTACTCGGCGCACCTTCCTAGCCACCTACCGATTAAGGTATCGCCTATGTATAGCGCTACATACCATTTATTAAGGAATCTCAATTCTGTGGTGGAATATAATCTACTTAACTACTTATCTAGAGGATCTTAATTAAAGACTTCAGAAATGTGAATACGCGAGGTCATTGTAGAGATGAAAATTAATATGGTCGGAAGAAATTAGCGCAGTCGAAAACCCTCTCGCACAGATTCGACGAGAACTTGTCAAATCTTATTGTGTTGATCGACCCATCCATTATCCTCACCGACTCTTCTTTCAAGAAGACTTCGTGGTCCTTAGCCGCTACTTGCATACTCCCCCCATGAACATACTCGGAAGCAACTACCTCCTTGGGGAAATGATAGAAGTGTCGACTAAGGTTCACAAGACTCTTGTACTCATCTTATCTCAAGAGGAGCTCCTACTTATAGATCATCAATTATCCCTATTAGCTATCTTACTAACTAGTGAAAGCTACATGACATTCTACTTCTTATTTTTGTCGTTTTGCTAGGATTTCAATTAACCAGACCCAGGTCCGTTCACATAGGACCCCGACAGGTAACCGAAGGTCCCCGACAACGACGCCACCTGTCACGCGCGGCGGTCCCGCACCCCGCTGGCACAAGCGGTTATCGGGTAGTTGAAAATTCAGGAATGAAAATTCTGAAGTGAGAGTTTTGGGCAGTCTAAAAATCCTGAATGGTCTTGAAGTGGTGAAAGGTCCGAAGACCCTGAAAACCACTTGTTTAGGCAGGTTGCATCCTGAAGTGATGAAGGGTGTTCTGAAGTGGTCAAGTGAGAGTTTTGGGCAGCCTGAAAATCCTGAATAGTCATGAAGTGGTGAAAGGTCCGAAGACCATGAAAACCACCCTTCACCACTTGAGGATGCAGCCTGCATGAACAGGTGGTTTTCAGGGTCTTCGAAGCTTTCTCCACTTCAAGACCATTCACGATTTTCAGACCTGAATGGTCTTGAAGTGGTGAAAGGTCCGAAGACCCTGAAAACCACTTGTTTAGGTAGGCTGCATCCTCAAGTGGTGAAGGGTGTCCTGAAGTGGTGATGAAAAATACGAGTGTTGTTAACCTTCTCTCCCCGCTGGGAGCGCTGAACCGCACGGTCGTGTCACAAGGGATTTATTCTTGAAGAACAACTAGTCACCACTCCGACTGCGCGCGCTGACTATACCTCTCACGACACCTCACGACAGGTCGGGGAGCCGCGAGGTACAACTCACCTCTACCCGAAGGGTTGTCACCCTCCTCAGGTAGGCGTATCCCTGATGAGCTACCGACCCACATGCGAAGGCTTTTACATGCCTTTGTAGAGGTAGGTCGGCCGAGGGCGTTTGCTCGATCGCTGTAGCATAAAATAGGGTACGCGCGGTGAGACGCATAAAACCGACCCGTTAGATATTCAGGTCGAACTTTTAAAAGACAATCTACTTCCGCTACTGCGTAATGTATTATTCCCTTGACTAAAATGAAATCATCTTTCTACCAAAGGGCATCCTATCTTTCTTAACAGACCATGACTTAACTGAATATCAGATAATGTAGAAGTTATACAAAACAATAATGAGGATGGGGTTATTACCGCCAAGAACCCTTCCCACTTTCACAAGTGTTGTGTGTCTGAGACTCTTCAACAGATTAGGTCCAGTTCAATCCAAAATCACGCACAAAACAGACATGCACAGAATAATGCAAAGACTGTTCACATGCCATGCACGAACGACATCAACCATCAACCATTGACCTTGTTCCTCACTTCCCAAACCATGTATGACAACCTTATCTTTCCTGAGACGTAAGCCCAACTCCCTCACATTTCTTCAAAGGACCCTTGAGAGTGACTAGGACCATTTAGGCAATGACCACAGGTGACAGTTTTACTGACCACAGGGTTTGACTTTAGAGGTGGGTATCAATTCCAAGGGGAAAAAGTTGAATCGGTAACAACCGACCTGTTATCGAAACATAACAGAAATTTGAGTGCTTTACATAGGACTTCTCCTTCAATTGCAGTAGATCAAAACAGAGACTTGCACACACACAGATCAATAAAGATTCAACACCCTCACTCGATTCCCCACATATTGATATCTAAGGGTCAAGCCCTGAGACATGGGTAGTGAGTTCTGGGATCAACATCCCAAATCTAATCCCTAGTTTTACCCTCACAACCCTACCCTAAGTCGTCTGTCACTCTCTCCTTTCACTCAAAGAGTCTCATGCCTGTGTCCTAAGTCGTCTTAAGGGAACTCATATTTCCCCTACTCTCAGTCCTTGCATTTTCTCTCTTGAGGATAAACGCACCGTTTGACGCTTAAGAAGATGAAATATAACTCATTCATCGTTGTGGTCTTCCATATAAAAGTCATGAACGACTATGAACTACGTGGTGGTTCTTAAGCTTCTTTCTCCCGCGGTCCTAATTCTCTTATCTTTATTCATTTTCCAGATTCTTCAGACCTTGCTTCAACAGTAGCATTGTTCCTTCCTTTTTCTTCTATTTGTGTTAACATTCTCAAGCAGCAGGTCGATTCAGACATCAATCTTTTGCTACTTGCTCAATACCAAGCAGTCTGTTAATCAATCAGACAGTCT
The DNA here is from genome assembly GCA_003427395.1 of Chara braunii. NCBI lineage: Eukaryota > Viridiplantae > Streptophyta > Charophyceae > Charales > Characeae > Chara > Chara braunii. The sequence continues at coordinate 1,782,395 of BFEA01000075.1, read as the reverse complement.
GAGTAAGTCACTCCATGAGTATTTGATTCTCTTTAAAGTCTCACTCAATGTACGCATATGATCTAATCTTAGTAGCAGGATAGCTCACACATGAGCATCCTTCCTTCAACAAATAGTTGAGGCTCCTACAGAAGCACCCTACTACTTGCTTTAGGTATCCTTCTGAAAGATCTGGATGTCAACACTTTCCAGAGGTTAATAACGGTCTGCGTGAATAATAGGTGACCCGCCCAAGAGCCTCCTATTATCACGTGACAAAGTCCTTTTCATGAGAGCATTAACATAATCCTGACAAGGGTATCCTGTTGCCCTTCCGAAGCCGACCGTCCTGAGACCGGGTTAGTTTGGACAGAAGACGAGTGTTTAGGGTATTCCTACAAGAGTATTTTTCCCCCTTGTAAGCTATTATCAGAATCAAGAAGGTAATAGGCAAACCCCAACATAGGTCCCCCTACTACTTCCTTGGTTAGTGAGTAGTCCATCCCTTAGACAAGTAATAGGATGACTCCTACCAAAGTCTCCCTATTATCGGTTCGGTGGTCGGACTGCCCGAGGGTGAGTAAGATAGAAAAGAAACAGTAGCAATGTGATTTCCTACTCTTTGCAGGTTGTTAGCCAGCCTTAGGCTCAAGCGTGTGAATAGGATGACCCTCCCTGGAACCCCTTACTACACCTTGAATAAGTGCAAAGACCGAATCTTCCTAAGCCGTTAATAAGAAAGGAAGCCTATACAAAAATCCCCTGAGTTTACTTTTCACAACAAGCAGATCCTTAGTTAATCAAGGTGGTGAGGTAACACACCCAGGAGTACCACCACCTTCAGATTGTGTCAATCGTCCCAATTTCATAAGGCAAGTGTCCAACCCACACATGGTTTTTCTACTGCCTTCTGAGACTGGTCTGGTGTGTTAACAGGGCGACCCGCACAAGAGCGTTTTTAAGTGTCAGACTCTTCTCCCCTTCACGACGACAGTCGATCCGGTAAAGCAACTCACACATGAGTACCTTATTTGGTTCATAAGTTAGTGTCAAGTACCTCTTTCCGTCACGACGAGTGTCGATCCGGTAGAGAGTATGGTAACTCACACATGAGTACCTAATTTGCTTCATAAGTTAGTGTCAAACACCTGTTTCCTATCACGACGACAGTCGATCCAGCAGAGAGTACGGTAACTCACATATGAGTACCTAATTTAGTTCATAAGTTAGTGTCAGACACCTCTTTCTGTCATGACGACATTCGATCCGGAAGGGAGTATGGTAACTCACATATGAGTACCTCATTTAGTTCATAAGTGAGTGTCAGACACCTCTGCCCGTCAAGACGACAGTCGATCCGACAGTTAGTAAGGTAACTCACACATGAGTACCTAATTTAGTTCATAAGTTAGTGTTGGACACCTCTGCCCATCACGACGACAGTCGATCTGACAGATAGTAAGGTAACTCACACATGAGTACCTAAGTGTCAACCCTTAGTTATGTCAACGCATACATAAGTAGCACGTCGGCTCACACATGAGCCTCCATCGCCCTACTTTGTTCTTCAAGTCCAATCAGTCTAGGTTCCTTCTTGGTCAATTTAGGTTTCTTTCCTTTCACCAGGCAGGATTCTTATTCCAATCATATATTACTTTTCCCTTTTGATAATCTTAGTCGTGAAGAAAACATAAGCAGTGTATCATACAATCATACGGACAATCCAATAGAAGGGCGTAGCCCGTAAGGGTATGTGGGAAAAGGGAATAGGTGACGCGTACCTTATGTTTTCCTGCCTCCAGAACTCCTCCTGAGTTCCAGCAGAGCTCCCGCAATCGCCCTGTCATCAATCTCGTATCATACATGCAATGGGATGTCTTAACCTTTATAGGAATATATCATTAGACAAGTTATAGTTTTGAAGAGATCAGTACATGAGATGATCAAACAGGGAAGATAATGTAGGAGGATGAAGGAGGAAGGCACCACCACACAGTGATAATGTCTCCCTCCTCTCCAACGCCCCACACTCTAGTAGTATCAGAAGGTAAGCATGCAAAGGCAAAATGACATATTGCAGATTACAACGTCACACTGAAAGCCAGAAAGTTTGACACTGTCAGGAAGAGTAGTAATGCACTGTTACCACACCAACGGAGAATCAGAACATCGCATCTGATCGTCAATGGGAGCATACTCTCGCGGTCACCAAACATATGTGTGTCGGGTCCTCCTTCCTACTTAGTGTCTAGATGAAGATCATACAGATTACTAGCAGCCTACAAGTTGACAATGCATTCAAGTGACATCAGCAGCAGAACCAGAGTATATGACGATGTCGACCCTCGTAGACTGTCGGCATGGTTAGTTATATGCCCGTACATCATCGACCACGCCCTTCTCTCTCTCTCTCTCTTTCTGTGTCTATCTGTTTGCTTGTCTGTGTCTGTCAATGTCTATCTGATTGACTGACTGTGTCTGCTTGGTTGATTGATTGTGTGTGTTTGATTGACCGACAATGTTTGACTGTCCATTTGTTTATCTGCGCCCGACTATTCGTTTGTCTGCCGGCATCCGGCTGTCAGTTTATCTGTCTGCATTTGTCTGCACTTATCTCTTCTTCCTCCCTTTTTTTCTCTTCCTCTCCCTCTATGTCTTGTCTGACATCATGTCTATTAGTGTCCGACAGTCTTGTCTGGTTGTCTGCGTCAGGCTATCTGTTTGTTTGTGTTTGCCTGTCAGTTTGACTGTGCCTGATTGTTGTCTTCATGTGTCTGTCTGTTGTTGTCTGTATATGTCTGTCTGTGTCACGTAGGGGTTAAGTCTATAGTCGGGGTCCTAGCTGTAGGATTTTGAAAGGCCAGGGTCTTATCTGCTACAGTCCTGAAAGGTCAAGGTCGTAGATGCTACAGTCTGAAAAGGTCAAGGTTGTAGCTGCTATTGTCTGAAAATGTCAAAGTCGTAGCTGCCACAGTCCTGGAAGGTCAAGGTCGTAGCTGCTATAGTCAGAAAAGGTCAAGGTTTCAACTGCTATTGTGTCGAAGGGCCCAAGTTGCAGACTTTCGAAAGATCCGGGAGTGACCCTTCACCCATTGCTCACAGCAGACCTCAGGCAAGCGGGCAAGTGGTGGAGTCTACCCTTGCTGAGTCAACAGTCCCAGTCTCAGTCCTTCCTTGTTCAGTCAAGCAAGCACCGCATGAGACTGTGTGCACTACGGGCATGGGAAAAGGGGCCAGACCAACGAGCCGCAGAAGTATAAATCGAGAGGCAGCGCCCAGCCATTCATTTATTCTTGCGTGAGTCATATGGAAGTGTTGCCGCAACGACTTGTGCGAGGTGGTCTGCAGTGAGCCCGAGGCCGAAATGGGCGAGAAGGGGCTTAACCATAGCGGTAGGTTAGCAGCGGCCATAGCCGCCATAGCCGTAGTTAGAGTTTAGCGTGTGTGCGTGTGTATGTTCAGAGTACCTCGCGTGGGATATCCAGGGTGATCCTGTGTATGCGAACCGAGAGAGTTGTATGGGCGCTGAGCCGCCATGGCCATTGAAGTGAACCTGAATCTGAACTGTGTTCTCGGTTACCATATCTTTGAGATCTAAGTGGGCGCTTGTCGCCGGTTTGCTGCGTACATGTCTGAATGCATGAAAAGTTTGAATGAAAACTTATTTTTACTACTACTACTACTAATAATAATAATAATAACGATAATACCAATCAATCAATGATAATAATAATAAAAGAAATAATAAAATTAACAGTATTAACTCACACAAGATGCAAGGAAAATGAGCGACAGCGAACTTCAGAAATCAAACATCATCATATGCATGAGACCAGATAGTTGTGAGCTCAGACCAACAACAAAATTGCATCACGAGTTTCACCAAATAAGAAGACACCAAAAACTCATAATTGACAATGTGGGTAAAGTCTCATCATCATCATCAATGAAGAACCAATGTTGATATCCTATCCGACGCTCGGCGCCCAGACTACAGATGACAGATCCTATCTAGCCTAGACTTCAATGACGTCAACAACTTTCCCGAAGTATGAGTATACAACGACTAATGTCACATGCTTCCAGCACCAGGTATGTCTCTCGCCTCACTCACAACCTCGTTCCCTAACACACAGATGCCACTTGCACCCAAGGACCATCATTCGCCTCCTCTACTTCCCTATCTCTTACTCTCACGCACACACACTCACTTCCTCTCTCTCTCTCCCAGACACACACACACACATTCACGCACAGTCATATACGTTCACATACACACAACCTCCGTAGTGTATATTTCCCCATTGCCACAGTAGATTCATTCAATCAAGATCACCCTATTGCTGGAAGTAGGTGAGATCGTCGCGAGTTCGAAGACTTACTTGTTCTCACACCCCTTCGGCGCCGTCGTCGCCGTCGTCGTAGTTGACAGATGGCGGCTCCCTGTTCAGCCAATGCAGCCCGATCCGCCATGATGGCCAGCATATCACGACCGCATCACGGGCATGATGGGCACATCGCGCATTCCAACAA
>BFEA01000075.1:1762476-1777674 GCA_003427395.1 Chara braunii | reverse complement strand
TCTCCTCCTCCTCCTTCTCTTTTTTTTTTTTTTTTTTTTTTTTTTCTCTTCTTCTTTCCCTCCCTTGCTGCGTTCTACTTCTGCCCCCCCGCTTTTTTCTTTCCGCGTGCCCTCAACAGAAAAATTCCCACGAGAAATGAAAGTTGAAAAAACATTCTAAAAAAAATAAATCCTTCATATTTATAAATTATCATTCAAATGTTCGTCCAATCCTAAAATTTCCAGTTTTATTTGATAAGTTCCCGTCTAAATATGAGTTTTCCCTTCCAACTACATCTATTTGTTCAAGATGGAATGAAAGTCTGGACTAGTTTATGAAATGTTTTAATTAAACTTTCATTCTACTACAACAAATATCTTCTAATTTAAATTGGATTAACCTATTTATGACTGAAAATCTTTACTTAGAATGACAATCCAATTAAAATATTTCATGAACTCGTCCAGACTTTCATTCCATCTCTAGCATGCTGTTCAAATAAGAAGGGATACCCCATTCTTGGAAGGAAAGTTTTCAAGTAAGAAGGAAAATTTTAAAGTTGGAATGACATTTTTTAAGATGGAATGAAAATTTAAAATTTAGAATGTAATTTTAATATATTATGATTATTTAATTCTTGGAAATTTTTCTGTTGCTGTCTGCTAACTTGCGCTCAGGCTACCTCCGCGCGGTTTCCCGTTCGTACTGTACTCGGTCTTCTTCTCGCTCCTTCATTCATTCGCGTCTGCGATCTCTCTCTTCATAACACTTCCTACCTCCCTCTTAGGCTCCCCCTCTCTTTTCTCCTTCTTCTTCTTCTCCTTCCTCTTCTTCTTCTTTCTTCTTCTTCTTCTTCTTCTTCTTCTTCTTCTTCTTCTTCTTCTTCTTCCTCCTCCTCCCCCCTCGCACGCCTCCTTCTGTGTAGCCACCTTCCCTCCTTCGCGCGCTCCTCTTCTCTATTGCTCGATACCTCGTCTTCTTCTTTCTTGCATTCGCTTCCTTTGCAAGTTCCCTTCCTCCAACCTGTGTACTCCTCCTCGTTCTTGTGCCCGCGCATCATCCTTTCCCGGCGCACGTGCGTCATCCTTCGTGTCGAGACCCTCCTCTACTTACACCACGTATTGCGCTTTGTCTCTTCCCCCTCCCTCGCTACTAAACACGCCATGCCCCTCGATCACACCGCCCTGCATGTAGCCAAGCTTCGACCAGATAGCAATCGAGGCGGGCGGTCACCATCGGCAGTGCTGAGAATGAATCTGCCCCAATATCGGGGCAGTTTCATTAAGGTACTTCTAGAAAAGTGAGCCGTGAAAGAAAAAGAAAAAGAAAAAGATCAATAAAAAAAATGAAAACGGAAGAATGACGAAAAAAAATAAGATTAAAAAAAACTAGCAAAATCTAACGATTAACAACCCTAACCTGCTAAGTGTGGGGCCCGCTGTACTCGGTTTCAACAAGCCAACTAACCTTACCTAACTCCACTACGGAGGTCGTGGGTTCAAGCCCCGACCAACTTAGCCTGAGCGAAAACGTTACGGAGATCCTTCACAAAAGGAGCTAGCTAAGGGGTCGGGTGGATTCGTTCCCTGCACCTTTCACTTGAAAGCCTGCACCTTAAACCTACTAAGCTAGCTCCTACTCTGATTAGGAGAGGAACCGCTGAGGCATAAGTAGAGTATCGGGGCTCAGCCCACCTAGTGGCCTGAGTTTGTTTCCAAGTCTGTGTGTGTGCACGCATGCCGATCTGCATGCCTGTCAGCTTGAGTGTGTGTGTGTCCCCCGAGGGCATTTGGTTGATTGGAAGGCCCGAAGTGCCGGTACCAACATGCGACCGTGACATTGAGGGTTGTGGCGGGGAAAACACTCAAGTGGCGGATAAGCCGGTACCACACTATGTACAGGTTGATGTGCCGAGTACTCGAGGCCGAGCATAAGAAGATAAAAGTTGGCATTTAGAGGCCTAGTACCGGTAGGTAGGCGGGTACCGGTTCAAGTAGCCCGAGTGTCGACCCTGTACGGATGATATTAGAACTTGCAACGGTGTCTCCCTCAAAGGGACGAAGGCACCGGTTGCTTGGGTGATCGTGCAGACACGAAGTCGCCACTTGAGAGGCGACTTCCTCTCCCCATATGGGAGGTGGAGCTAGAGTTTCAACCCCACTCAAGGCATACGAGTAAAGACAGAGGTATCGGCTGTCGTTACTTATAATGGTAGGCAACATGTTTCTTTTGGCTGCCCAGGCCGCATGGCCGGGGTTATATTATTTTTTTTGTCGTCTTTAGATTTTACGGCGACGCGACCTGCCGACTTTCTCATACCGACCGGTCTTATGCCCCGTCACTCGTTCTAATTCATATTTGCTTGACTGTCTGATCCTTTAACGGTTTTAGATTGTGGTCGCCACATCCCGTGTGACCTTTCTTGTTTTTCTTCCAACCCTTCGACCCTTGTGGTCGGAGAATTTTAATTTTTATTAACCCCTTCCGCTTGTCGTACGCGTCGTATCACTGCGTATGATCACCTAGAAATCTCAATGGTCGAGAAGTTTGCTTCACGGCGCTATGCCAAAAAAATCTCACTTTTCACTTCAGACTGTCTCCGGCACGACAACTGACGTCGATACTATATTGAATGCAAATTCATGAGCAAATACCCTTGTAAGTGTGTTTGCTCCGACAACGGGCTTTAACCTAAAATCAAATTTTATCGTCCCACCCGGAGTCTAATGTGAGGGGATCAACAACCTCGGTTTCAACCCACCATAGCCGGTTGATCAAGTCGGGTCTGCGGCCCACCATTTTGTTATTCTAACGGTGGCACCCGTATTGGTTACGCAATACAGGATAAAGTCCTCCTATCAAAATATCTAGACCTGACTCTTGATCCCTCCGATATCTATCTGAACCAATTCCATCATCAAAGAGAACCTCCCCTCAAATTTGAGTTACAGGTCGTAACCGGAAGACTCACTGCCTGATTATACTTGGTCAGCAGCCCACGCTGGGAGTTACGTCCCAACGATGCCAATTTTCCACCATAGCCGTGGTAATTTTAAGTCTCTCAGACTGACCGCCTAAAGTAGATGAGCGATGATCATTTAAAAATATACATATGAAAATCAATTTGACGAAAGAATTTATTTTTTTTTCCCCTCGTCAATTCTTTTTTAATGGGTGAACAACCCCATTGAATGTATATACGAAAGAAAATTGAAAACAATTTCATCAATAAGAATGATTTAACATGATTGTCATATTTTTACTGATCGAGGGGCATCGTTAGAGCCACTTAGAGGTCGTGCCTCCCAGACCTCGATCACAGGCTGGACAGATACACGTCTCGGGGATCTTTTTCCAACAGAAAAAAACTAACAAAAATATTCATAAAAAGGTATTAAAAGTATTTGTTTGACTCCTTGTCTTGTCAGAAGGCCGGGAAAACATTCATCCCATTCATGACATACATTTCCCTGACTCGCAGAGTTTTTCAAATGCCTCAAAAAATTGACCTTTTTCATGTCCCTTTAAAAAATAACCATATAAGATAAAGAATGGAAAAGACAAACTATAAATGCAAAGCACTTTCAAATTGTACATATCAATTTTTACCCTATCTTTCTTGAACTCTTAGGCGTTTTTTTGAGCATCCTAATTCAAGACTTGACAGCATAAACTGTACACATATCCAAGATACACATTTCATCAATCAAAACCAAACACTGAACAAACTCAATTGTGAAAGTGAAAAGTGCTCCTCGTCGGCATACCCCATAGATAGAAATCATATATGACTTAGGAGAAAACTTAGTCGAATCCATAATGTCGAACCAGAATCAGTCTTGAAACTCGAGTCGCATGTCTCTCTTATCCTCGATTGTTAGGGCACATATGTTGAGTAAGAAATGTATAAAAGAGACAATAAAATCTCATGATACCTCATACATTGGAGTACATACTCTATGACACCTCGCCTATCCTATTTACTGAAGTTCATCATTGCATCTAAGCGGGAAATAACAAATATGTCGCAGATCTTACCTCACATTCGACTACTAGAGTACAATATCTTATCTGACGAACGGAAAATGTGAGAGTCCTATAATTAGAACTCAAAAGAAAGAAATTAAAAGGTCGTCCATCCAGCAGTTAGGCGCAAATTTTTCCTAATTCCCTCATGTTAAGCCCTAACTATATAAATAACTAGAGTCTGAACCTTTCTTCGGCCTGCTTACATGTGTCTCCCTTTCATGTCGATAGGCCTCTTCTTCCTATCTATCTTAGTAAAAATCCTTAGCCTCATTCTTCTGTTACCAAGGACACTTTTCTGTAAATTGTATCCCCTTCATATAGCGTCAACACTTCGTTCCTTTGTGGTAAAAAATCTCTCAACACACACAGTCAGACATGATTTCAAAGGCGTATCCTCTTGATCATGTGAAGATGTCTCTGTCAATTCTTTGCCCTTTCAAAGGAACTAGTTGTTGCCTCTAAGTAATACCTTCTCCTATTTTTCTATCGTCCATGCAAACTTTGAAGAATTTGTTCAACTACCTTTGAAGTTAGTGACTCAATGACTTCAGAGGCATTACGTGGTAATACGCTCAGTGCTCTGTTCACTCATTCGTACCTGCTCTCCATCATCTTTTGTTGTTTATCTTTTTGAACTTTCACTCTTCTCCTGTCCTGATGTTGGGAGTGTTCCAGCAATACCCATAATTTCAAATCCCTGCTTCCTCCACTCAATTATCTTGTTGGACTCCATCATTTCCCTCACCGGTATCTGAAGACTTTGTTTAAATTTCACTCCTTCTCCATCTTATTTCACTGACTCCCCTACTTATCATATATCATTCTTCTGTGCAGAACATTTTCTTGCCCTGCTCGCTTACCTTTCAACATACCCTCCTTATTCCATCATCCAATAATCACTTTGCAGTTATCCCCTCTTAAAGGAAAATATTTTTATATTTGGTAGTCGTGACTTTTTGACGATGTTATTATCCAATGGCCTCACAATTCTCTGCCCTAATATAGGTCGTCGCCCTTGTCCACCATTCCCGCTCCCGTCACAAGGCTTCCTGTCTCGTCGTTCCAGGTATGTTTTGGTCAATGGGGTTTCTAAATCTGTCATAAACACCTCCTTCAATATCGGTGTTTATCAGGTCATTTGCTTCATCAATTTTTCTGACGTGGCAAAACCTCATTGTATGCCCTGCTTGGGCACAATGCCTGCAGACAACATTCCTCAAATTCACTCTTCCTTTCCAAGGTCCTCGACCACTTTCCTGACCACCATTTCCTCGACCTCTTTCCCAATCTTGACCTTGTCCACGACCCATGACCATTTGAGCTCGGTTTCTTGCCTTTCGCTGTGCCTTAGTCAACTTAGGAGGTCTAGGTTTTTCTTTCATATCAATCACTTTCTTACCTCTTTTCCTTTCTTGGTTGTCACACCGCTTTTTCTCAGCCTTTGCAGATTGAAAAGAACGTCGATTATTATTATTCGTTTTCTCTCCACTTCCACCAGCTAGTTTGTCCGACAGTCCCTCCGAGACTTTTCGCTTCCCTTTCCTGTCTCTCGCTAGTTGCACCATTCTCTCTTCTAATTCTCTTACCTGTTTCCGTATGCTGCCTATTTGCCCTTGCGTTAACGTACCACCGACTACTTTGCTGAGGGTTTTTACAATGATAACTGGCGACTTCGCTTTCGGGGAACCTCAAGCTCAACAAACCCTCGAGTTCACTCCAAGTTCGTGATCTCAACATGAAATCATATACTTCTTCGCTTAACTCCTCATACACGAATAAAGGCAACATGGTCAACATCGCTCTCTCACCTCATTTCTTCTCAATGCCAAAGTTGAGGTAATCGCACAAAAAGATAGGCAGGTCCTTCCCTTGAAACAACAAAGCTCTAAGGACTTGGGGCATTGACTCGTTTACAGACTCCCACATTAGTGCTTTAGCGAGAGACGAATTCCTCCAAAGTAGGACCTTAGCTAAACCGCCATCCTTAGTCATTATCATCGCTGCTGATCTGTACAAGTACAGCAAGCAACAAAGCGTCAGGCTGTAAGTCGGAGATAGTTCTTAATAAGCATCTCCTTTCCTATTTTAACAAATCTAAAGACAACCTAATACCGCCAATATACGAACACATAATCTTTTAAACAGTCACCTGGCGGAACAGTAAAAAGGCGCCGTAACCATATATGAATCATGTAAGCAAATGCGAGAAAACACCTAACTTAAGACTATAAGTTGCACACATGAATTGATGAAATTAACAACATTCACTGCCCGCCTACCTTCATTCGAACCTCATCAAAGTGTTAAATTTTTCGTCTGGGTCATGAGAATCAGTGTAGGTGTTAACAATATAAGTCGTACTTTGAAGCTTTCCGTTGAAGAGTACAGACCCTATTTCTAGGTATAGTACTATCTCGCTCGTATAACGCTTGTGTCCCCATCCTCGTTCTATCAAAGTCGCCTCCGCAACTGCCTTCATTCTCTCTCGTCCATTAAAATATTCTTCCACAAGGAACTCAGGTAGGATGACTTGCAACGGGGAGGAGAGGAGCACAAACTTATCAGTACCCCTGACCTCTATAACAACGGATACCGACTCATCTCTTTTCTTACACATTTCTTTTACCCACTTCGCAACAGCCACTTGAGTTAGTCCTAATAGTCTCGTGAGCAGATTCTCATGTCTCAGTTCCAACTCGATACTGAAAGTAATCCAAAAAGATGACGAGGTGTTCAGAGTCACTTTTACAACTTCTCTGTCCCCATCATCGTTGAAGTCAGATTCAATTCAAATAAAGATACCCTTATTCAAAGATATGGTCCACCAGGAACTGATATATCCATTCTCCCTGACCATCCTTGGCAAGGACATCTCCAACCCGTCCTCTTTTTCAATAGGCAAGGCTACATAAGGGTCTTCCTTAACATACAACATTCTTACCTTCTTCAGCTCCCCCTAGGTCCTGCTCACATAGACAAATGCACGCCAAGGATCTCCCATCACTATACAGAACCCCTCATTTTTACAATATCATTTTTGAAAGATTGTCTTCAAATCATTTCTCACTATCATCCCTCATTTCCAACGTCTAAGACCATTCAAAAAAGCAGGTGATAATATAATGCGATAATAACGCATTTGCAATTTTTAAATATTGAATGTCAAAAGTTCTCATAATGACTGATACTTATAGTAAGGATATACCATCATAGTGATAACAATAATCTATAATTATAGTAGTTGAATAACTAAATAGTATTAACAAGCGAAAAGACAAATTTGACTAACATATGCTCGCATAGTGATGACGAGAAACTTATGGTAACTGTTACGATAGACGAGAGTCATGCTTTGGTCAATAAATTCTTCAACAATAAAATTTAATGTTTTTCTATACAAAAATAATGAGAGTACCACATTTTACTCCCTGGGCTTTGACATTAGTATATTGTGTCAAGGGGCAGTGTAATCCCTTAAAAGGTTAACATCTTAGACTCCCGAGCCCCGCTCAAGGACCCAGCCTCACTGCGTCACCCTCCGATTTCAATATTCGTTCATTGTAGACTCTTGTCAATAAGTAAACAACCCCACCGTACAAGTTTTATGATGCCATATCTCATCTCATAATGATGAACCTACTTGTCACAAAGATAGCTAGGGAATCACCCCCTGCTTCCTTGCGACAGGTAGTAGTCGCCTTCGTCATTGACTATAGTCTAACAAGGCCCAAATATTTTCCTCCTTCTCAGCAGTAATGTAGTCACCATTCCTCAAAGGGTTAGGTGACAACACCCCACTATGGACCAGGAACATAGTTCTAGCACGGGTCTCACCACTACTTTATAAGACAAATTTTATAGCTCATTTAAGCAATCTTTCAAAAAAAAGATAACTTAGGATTGTGATTCCCCCCAAGAGTAGATTCTATACATTGACCACTTCTCGAGAGAATCTCTTCTCTCAAGATCATGTTGGTCACTCTATTTATCTTCGACCCCGCGTCGAACGTGAATTCGGCGTAGCACATCTAGTCTTTATAAGGAAAACAATCAACCATATAGGTTCAAGTGAAATAGACATAAATGAATAATAATATTTGATTACCTCATGAGGATGAATTAAGGCGTACAATCTTAAATAAATAAACTCAAATGGGTGAAAAATATGTTAGATAGATAGTCTCATATGAATAATATTAAATAGGCTTGCCTCGAATACAGTGGTGTGAATTGATTAATTTACATAGATAACTCAAATGAATGGTCTTAAAAGGAAGAAATTTAGGCGCTTAAATTTAGTTGAATATATTAAGGTAGATAGTCTTGGACTAGATAGCCTCATACCTCAATCTCGCCACCAAATTCAACATAAATAGGATGATTTAACACCAAACTCCTCATTGCCTCACCACACTCAGGATCAAGAGTCTTTGGAAGCCTCTCATAGACGAAATCATTTTTTAAAACTCTCCAAAGGACGGACCCAACCCATATTGACTTTTTCCTAAAACTGAAATTTTATTAAGAACCCATAAAAAATGAGAGTCCTTACTGCCTCTACCTATATTTAGACCCCCTTGTATTCTCGGATATATTTCTCACTCATTAGTATTCTACTAGAATTGTTTTCTCCTCTTTGGCTATAGTTGATCGACTAGTACATTACTCATGAACAAAGAAAAAATTGTGCCTATCTGGGATAGAATCCCAAAGAGATTGTCTCACATCTTTCCAAATCGATCATCCCTAAAGAAATGCCAATACGTTCCATCACCTCCCGTTTCTCTTCCTAGACGGATACCTTCTCCATTATAGGTATTATTATTGACAAGGGAAGAAGTACAAAAGTCATCGTGATTTATTCCCTCTCGAGGGTGTATTTGTCTGACAACCTAGACAAACATTAAATTGCCACTAATCCTGATTATATTTCATGTTAACAGGGTGACACCCTCAAATGACCCTTTCGTACAATAGGTATGAGATTAGCCCGCACAATTCAATTTGACATAGGAAGAACAAAGTCAGGGTGATACATAATCTACGATCCGTTGGCACAGCCTGGGACACTATGGAAGGGTCAGACACATGTGGCGGTGGCGGAATAGTTGGTTGGCGTGGCTGAGGAAGGACAGTCAACTGCTGAAGCCGACGTGCCATAGGAGAAGAGGGGTAAAAAAGTACGGGAAAGTGGCTCAAAGCGTGGCGGAGGGGAGCCGTAACGTTGTTCGTACTTATAAGAGTAGTAAACCATCTTCCCAGGAGATGGCGTTCGCTGATGTAGATCTTCCTGATGTCGCCTCAATCTCATTCTCTCTCACTTCTCCTCTTCCTCATCTTCTTTCTCTCGCTCCTCTCTTTCTCTTGTTAAATCAATAGGTCTCTCTGCGACCTTTCCCTGCCGACCGCCTCTCCCTCTTCCAGTTCCTGCCCCACGCGGCATGATTGGAGGGATGAGACACCTAAAGTAGTGTCGAACTTTTTGATACTTATATCACAGTTTTACAAAAGAATGAAGGCTTATGATATATACGTGGTTGTTGTCGGGTCAGAAAGCGTTACAATTAGAAGATAATACTGTAGAAAAAAACACTTCTCAAGCAGATTCAACGAGTCTGGTCAAATCCTATAATGTTGATGGGTTCTTCTGCTATTTCTACCAAAAGGTCTCCGCAATCCTTGGTCGCTACCCTACATGCCACCTTAATCACATACAGGAGTAATTATTGTTTCGGGAAAATGATAAAAGGCAGACTAACCGGCTATATACTATAACTTGTACTTGTCGTATCTCATGAAAGCTACCCTAGACAAATGCTCATATCAATAGACCGACAATTAACCTTAGTAGTCCTCTTACCCTCTAAATAGAAATCGTATCCTATCTTTCATTTTGTCGTTTTGCTAGGGCTTCAATTTAACCAGACCCAGGTCCGTTCACATAGGACCGCGCCAGGCAATCGAAGGTCATCGTGGGTATCAAGTCAAGGGGGGGGAAAGTTTAATCGACAACGACCGACCTGTTATCGAGAGATAACAAAAAAATTAAGTCCTCTTTGTAGGACTTCTCCTTCGATTGCAGTAGATTAAAATATGGACCTGCACACACAGGTTTTCAAAGATTCAACATCCCTACTCGATTTTCCACATATTGATATCTTAGGGTCAAACCCTTAGATCTGGTCTGTGAGCTTTGGGATCAACATCCCAAAGTCTAACTCCTTAGCTTCTACCTACCATAAATCGTCTGTCACTCTTCCTCCTTTTGTTCAAGGAGTCTTTTGCCTATGTCCTAAGTTGTCTTAGGAAACTCTTATTTCCCCTACTCTTAGTCCTTGCATTTTCTATTCTGTGGATAGACACACTCTTTGGTGCTTACGTGACAATCTAGCTGAGATCAACTCATGTCAGTGGCGGTTTCTCCCTAAGGAGTTGATTAATGAATTGAGTCTACGCGGGGCTTCTTCTTTTCTAATTTTTTGTCTCCACGGTATTTGTCTTTCATTCTGCTTCTTTTATAACTTTTGGGGTCGCTTCCGTTTGAGCACTCCTTTTTCCTTTCTCTTCTTCTTGTCCTAATATACGCAAGTAGCGGGTCGACTCACTCGCGAATCTTCCACTACTTGATCAATTCCAGACAGTCGATTAGTCAAAGAAGTAGTCGAGTAACCCCATGAGAGCACTCAACCATTCTTTAAAGTCCATGCAGTCCTCATGCAAGCGAACAGTTCAGACAATCTTGTGCAAGCAATCGGATAACTCACAACGGAGTATCCCTTTATTAGTTAAAATAATTAGTTGAGAGACCCTTGTCGAAGTGTCTCAACACTTGTTCCAATGTCCGAAAACATTTTAGATCCAGATATCAATACAGAATTCAAGTCTGTAATAGGTGGTCTTCACGGAAGCCTCCTATTACTCCTTGATTAAGAACGGACCTATTCTCAAAAGTGTAATAGGATGACCCCATGGGAGTCACCCTACTACCTTCTCAGAGTCAGACGAGCTAGGATTAAGTTAGCAGACTCAGGCAAACACCAGATCCTCCATTTGTTGGAGTAACTCACTAAAATTGTTAAGATAGGGCAAAGCAAGCAATAAGATGACCCCACGGGAGTTATCCTACTCCTATCCGAATGACTGCGACTACCATCCCCTTGATTAAGCGATAGGATGGCCCCACGAAAGTCTCTCGTAACCTGATCCAATGTTAAATAGATAGGTCGTTAGTAATCGATTGTGTCATCCATCAGTCATACTCGAACAAGTAGTAGGGTTACTCACCCGGGAGTATCCCTCTACTGCCCATATACAATCACCTCATTCCTTCCCCTCGTTAGTCGATCCCCAAATCAGACAAGTATTACTACCAGTTTGATGCGTAGGAGATTAGTCAAAACAACTCTTGGTTAAGTCGTCTTGACCGTTCTCGTACCTTGCCTAAGCATTGTAGATGAGCAAAAGGTATGCCGACTCCCACGGAAAGTCAGACAGATCGTCCCAGACATAGGAGTTTGTGTACTCACACGGTGAGTACTTAGTTCCCTTCAAAGTCTGGTCAGATCAGCGATAGGAGAATTTCATGGGAACCTCCTCCTACCATCACTTCTAGTAGTCATTGAAGATATGTACCCCACGGGAGTACCGGATTACCTCATAGATCTAGCCTGTATGATAATAAAGGAAACCGCACTGCAACTTCCAATCACCAACGTTGGAACCAAACAATCATTCCATCAACACGTTACTTAGTCGGGTGAATGACAGGGTACTTTGCATGGGAGTACCCCATCTTCCACTTTAATCAGTTCATGCCGGTTGTATATGACGACTCCACGGGAGCATCCATCACACAACTTCGCCTCCCAAACCCAAGCAGACTAGGTTCCTTCTTGGTTCTCCTAGGTTCCTTCCTGACTTCAGACAAGGTTTTTACTTCAATCATATAGTTTTTTCTCTTTTGATACGATTAATCATGAAGAAAACACAAACAATAGGTCATACAGTCATACACGCAGTCCAATAGATGGTTGTAGCCTATAAGGGTATATGGGAAAGGAATAGGTACTAACACGTACCTCATGGTTCCCTGCCTCCAGAGTTCTTCCTGAACTCCGGCAGAGCTCCCGCAATCGCCCTGTTGTGTCTGTCTGTTCGGTCATCCTTTTCCATAGAGTAGATTGTCAATTCAGAGAGATCATAGTACCATTTCAGATAGTTGTGGAAACATAGGGAAATGAGGGGATCAGGATACGGGAGAATAGGGAAGGACGAAGGAGTTAGGCACTGTCACACGGTGACGATGTCCCTCTCCTCTCCAATGCTCCATACTTCTTCATATCTGATCCTCCCCATTACCTTCAATAATATTATGATAACAATGATAATGATTATAATAATACTTCCTGGATAAATATGAGAAAAAAAAAAGGAAATGGGGGGATTAGATCAAAGAGAGAACAGAGGAGGATGGAGGTAGGCATCATCACATGGTGAGGATATCTCTCTCTGGTGCCTCACTTCTTCCCTCCACATCTGATCCGCCTCCTTACCCATGATGCCAATCAATGAATGATAGTAGATAACAATGACAACAACCACAAATAAATAATATTAATAAAATTTTTTTGGAGAGCAAATAAGAATATTCGCATTTCAATAAATAATTTACCTTTTCACAAATTAAAAGAAACGAAAACGTATGAGCCACCAGAACCAGTCCTTCCGCCCTTTTCGTCATTGGTCCCTCCTTCATTTTACTTTCCTCCTCCTTACTTTCTCTTCTCCTTCTTTCTTCTCTAACATACATGAACCCCTTTACTTTCGCCACACAACCTTGGCTGCAGCAACCCACTCGTTGTCATGCATGCGTGTCTGAAGGACCACGTGTGTGATTGCTGCCCAGCCGGCCTGCAATACTGTGCGGGTGCATGCTTGTTACTCTGCATGCCTAACCATAGCCTGTTAGCGTCCCGTTGTTTGGCTGTGATGCACGCCACTTAGTGCCCGTGCGTGGAGGTGCTGGCAATGTTGCATCCTTAATGGTTTACGACCCCTCCTTATTATGCGGGCCTCATGCTGCGTGTGTTCAGGGTGCAACAGCCCGCGTCCCGGGCTGAGCTGCCTGATGCACCTGTTGTTTTTGAAAGGACCATAGTGATGCCTAGGCTGCACTTCAACCAGCTAGCCTGTAGTAACTGTCCAAGACTCATATCGGAAATGCTGAGGCAAGAGATTTTTGTAGATACTCAGACCTATCTTCCCTTAGTGCGGGCACAAGGTCTGCTGAGGTCACATGGTACTGAAATAGTAGTAATATTGTATGATAATAATAATAATAATAATAATAATAATAATAATAATAATAATAATAACAGGGTATGGAAGAGAAATGACAGATTCCATATGGCAATATCATATTGAGAGCCCGGAAGACTGTTTTCAGTCCAGAAAGCAGTAATGCACTGGTACTCTACCAACGGAGAATCATCCCACTGAATCCGGGGCCAGCGAGAGCACCCTCCTGTTTATTGTCTGCGAAAACACCCCGAGTCTCTCCCCTAGCTGGTGCACAATGCCCAACCTTTAATCACACAGCTACTAACAGCCTACGAAATGACAATGCCTCCAGTTAAAGTCAGCAGCAGAATCAAGGTACATGAAGATGTTGACCATTATAGACCATTGTCAGAACCAGGTATGTGCCCTCACATCATCATCATCATCATCATCATCCTCTCTTTCCCTCTCTGTGGGTGCGTCTGTCTATTTGCGTCTGTGTGTCTGTTTGCTTTCCTGCGTCTGTCTCTTCTCCCTCCCTTCTCTTCTCCCTGTTTCTCTCTCTACTTGAGAATCTTGACTCTCAATACATCCGCCGCTTCTTGCTCTATCCCTAATTCTAGCTTATGCGGCTATGGCCACCTTCCGTCTCAGTGCAGTGCTGCCCAACATGGCTTTTCCACATACCACTCGCAGAAAGCGTGCAAGTTCTTCAGTAGCACTTCCATATGTCTCACGAATGGGCATCTCCCATAAATGTGGCTGGCCAGTCCCTATATTGACTTGGACTGAGTCACAACCCGTTTCAGCCTATGCATCCTTTGGCTTGACTTAGACTCGGTACCACATGCCTATGGCCTGCTCGCTTCAGAATGTCAAGGCCTGATACTTTTCCCAAATTTCCATTGGCGTGTTGTTGTTTGAGCCTGTGGGTAACGACTTTCATTTGTGGAACACGACTCTTGGTTGTGGGTTGTGGCTCTCGCCTATACCGCTGACTGTGAGTTGTGACTTTTGACTGCAGTCCAAAAAAATCAAGGTCGCAGCTGCTACAGACATGAAAGGCCAACTGTGTCAAGTCATCAGTGCCCAGTCTCAGTCGTACTTTGCGCAGCCAACGGTACCCAGTCCCGGTCACACTCTGTTAAGTCAGCAAGTACCATGCGGGACCGTGTGCACCCCGGCTCCTTCTCCTTCCTCTTCTTTTTCTCCTTCTTCTTCTTCTTCTCCTTCCTCTACCCCCATACGTGCATCGTCACGGTCATTTCCCACTCTCTCTCTTTTCTGTATTTGTCTGTCTTATTTATGTCTGCCTGACTTTCTGTGTGTCTGTTTTTGTATGTCTTTCGTCATCTGTCCGTTTGTTCGTGCCTAGACGTCTCCCTCTTTTCTCTCTCACCGAGAACGAGGCACGGTCCTCCACACCGCGCAACACACAGAGACCACAACATGAGGGTCATGACAGGCACAAACACTCATTCCAACAAGCCAGACGGGTGATGGATCCGGCCTTACGACGTCATTGGACGGACGCATCACACATCTCTCGCGTTTCCATTATCGCATACGGTAAGTAAAAGGGGCGAGGTCGAGCAATTCGCTTTTAATAATAATAATAATAATAATAATAATAATATCAATAAAATAATATCGACAATAATATATGCAAATTTTTACAATAATAATAATAATAGTAATAATATTAACATGAATAATAATAATAATAATAATGATAATAATAATAATAATAATAATAACAATAATAATAACAGTATACTACTCTTCTTCCTGGTTCTATTCATTTCGAATGGAAGTGTGTAGTATTCGGGTTGGTCGCCAGACCGCAGCAACCATGACCAGCCGGCGACTAGGTGAGTTTTTTTTTTTTTTTTTTTTTTTTTTTTTTTTTT
>BFEA01000075.1:1749781-1762321 GCA_003427395.1 Chara braunii | reverse complement strand
TTTTTTTCTCTCTCTCTCTCTCTCTCTCTCACACACACACACACACACACACACACACACACACACACACACACACACACGATTACACAAGTCCATGTATATTTTCATGATCTTGCGATAGGTTCATTCGATGTGTTTTTACTATCAATGGAGACACAATGAAGCTAGCTGCGAGATCGGTACGTGTATTCACTCACTTACATACACACAAGCACACACATACACACATACACACATATGCATACGCTTACACACACAGACATTCGTATACACACACTCACGTGTAGTAGTGTATATTTCCATGTAGTAGTAATCGACTTATTCGATTTCGCTCGTCCCGTTGATGCAAGTACCGTGACACCAGTAGCGGGTTCGGCACACACACACACACACACACACACACACACACACACACACACACACTTGTAGTAATGAACGCTTTCACATCCTAGCGGCATATTCATGCAATTTTTTTCTCGTCCCAATGCATCTTTCCATATCCTAGTGGTAGATTCATTTAATTTTTGTTCTTCCTCCCGACACAGGTACCGTGAACGCACCCGCAAGATAGACAATGCACTCAACATACTCACACTCGCGGTAGTGTATACTTCCATGTTCTAGCGGTAGATTCACCCGTTTTTGCTCATCTGATTGATGGAGGTAGAGTGAGGCAGCCACGAGGTTGGAGACTTACCTGTTGTTTCTTCCTCCCTCTGTGAGCGATCTGTCACAACGCGCATCGTACTGAGACCACCGCAGGACGACGGCGACAGGCACAAGCGAGCATTCCAATAAGTCGGACGGATGGCGAGCTAACTTCACGATATCATCAGCGGGTGCCTCCCCACATCCCACAAGTCTCCACCCCCGCATGCAGTAAGTAGCGGGCGATCGGCGTCAATCAACGAGTGAGGATGAGCGTGGCCGAACCCAACGATCCACAATCCATCACCAGGGCATATGAATGCCTTAATAGTCGTGACCTTCCTTTTGCCCGCACTCATCATCTCCCTCTTGAACTCCCCCTTTTGCCTACTCCTTCTTCTCCTTCTTCTTCTTCTTCTTCTTCTTCTTCTTCTTCTTCTTCTTCTTCTTCTTTCTCGTGCGTCTCCCTTTTTCCGCGCGTTCACCTTCTTACTGAGTCGGGACACTTCTCAAAGGGAACGCGCCGTTGTGAGTGCGGACACAAAGACAACACCACGACGAAGCCACATCCACCCTCTATGGGGTGACGGTGCCGAGGCCGAGGATGGGCGACAGGTAAGTCGCCTTCACCCCTCCTCTCTTCTCCCTCTCCTTCTTCTTCATCTCCCTCTTCTTCTTCTTTTTCTTCTTCTTCGCGCTTGTTTGACTGCCAGCGCTCCTCCCTCGCACAGTCTCCGTCGCTATCCCCTGTGCACGACTTTTCTTTCTCGCTTATTCCTCTTCTCCTTTCCACTCCTCGTTGCGCTCTACCTCCCGCAACTTCGCTAGTCTTCTCGATGTGGAGCCGTATTTCCCAAGCGGCTGGTCGCTCGTGACCTCGGCTAGCCCGTTGCCAAAACGAGCTACTTAGGCCGAATCTGCCCTACTTCCGGAGATGGATTCATAAGAGAGAATCAATAATGAACCGGATTCGAAAGAAAAATAAAATGAATAACTAACGAAATAAAGGAAAACGAATCTAACTAATACCAAAACAACAAAATAAAAATAAAAGGGAAAAAAAAAATCTCACTGCTAACCACCCCGTCGTGCCAACTGTCACAACGGGGTATAACTTTAACTAATTTCCAATCTCTAGGTCACAAGTTCCAATCCCGATTGCTCGAGCGTGGGTGAAAGAGTTGCGGAGCTCCTTCACAAAAGGAGCTAGCTCAGACGTCATTCGGGTTCATTCCCTGCACCCCTTGTTTATCATCCTGCACCTTAAACCTACTAAGCTAGCTCCTATTCTGTTTAGGGAGAGCGCCGCTCAGTTATATGAAGAGTATCGGGGCCCAGCCCACCTTGTGGCCTCAGCCTGTTTCTAGGTCTGTGTGTGTGCACGTTCGCTGGCTTGCACGCCTATCTGAGTGCTTGTCGACTTGAGTGTGTGTGTGTGTGTGTGTGACCCGCAAGGGCACTTGGCTGATCGAAAGGCCCGAAGGGCCAATACTTACCCGTGGTCGCGACATTGAGGGTCGTGGCGGGGTAAACACTTACGCGGCGGGGAAAGAGGTCTGCGACATTTAAGAGCGGCGAAAAAATACTCAAGTAGCAGGTAGGCCAGTACCACACCAATTAGAGGTAGATCTGTCCGACACTCGAGGCCGCACAGAAGAAGATAAAAGTCGACATTTTTAAAGACCCAATACCGTTAGGTAGGTGGGTACTAGTTCAAGTAGCCTGAGTCCAGACCCTGTGCAGACGATATCAGAACTTTTAACAGGGTCTCCCGTTGCGAAGGGACGAAGGCACCGGTTGCTTGAGTGGTCACGTGGGCATGAAGTCGCTACTCAAGAGGCGACTTTCTATCTACATACGGGAGGCGGAGCTGTAGCCTCAACCTTGCTCATGACATACGAGTAAGGACAGATGTACCGACTGCCGTTACTTATTATGGTCGGCAGTGTGTTTCTTTTGGCTGCCCCGGCCGCATGGCCGAGGTTATATTAATTTTTCACGTCGTCCTTATATTTTATGCCGTCGCAACCTGCCGACTTTCCCATACCGGCTGGTCCGACGCCTCGTCACTCGTTCTAATTCATTTTTGCCTTACCGCCTGAGCCTTTGACAAATTTAGATCGTGGTCGCCACATTCCCGCGCGACCTTTTCTTGTTTTCTTTCAATCCTCCGGCCCTTGCGACCGAAGATTTTTAACTTTTACTAACCTTTACTTGTTGTTCTATGCGTCGTATCACTGTGTATGATCACCTAGCCTTCTCGACCTCAATGGTCGAGAATCTTGCTTCACGGCACCATGCCAAAAGACTGTCTCCGTTACGGTAATCGGCGTTGCTACTATATCGAATGCAAAATCATGAGCAAATACCCTTGTAAGGGTGTTTGCTCCGACAAGGTACGTCCCATCCAAATTCTAAAACTAATTCTAGATTGGGAAATTCAAAAATAATATCCACGTGTGAGAGTGGGCGAGGAAAAAATCCTACGTTTATTCAGATGCTACTTATAGTCTTCCACATCAGGGAAGGTCCCGGAGACTATGAATCCCCCTTGGCGGTGGACACCAGCGGCCAGGCCGCAAAGCCCGCGGGCGTGGCGGCCTCAGGGAAGGATTTTTTTCAGTTCTGATGGCGCCACGTAGCGTTGCATCCCCGGCCCCACCCCCCCACACAAAAAAAAACGAGAAAGATGAACTTTTGGTTGGGGGGGATGAGGGCGAAATCGAAAGAAAGTGAAAAACAAAAACGCGTTTTTTTTTTTTTTTTTTTTCCATTGATTGATTGATTGATTGATTGATTGATTGATTGATTGATTGATTGATTGATTGATTGATTGATTGATTGATTGATTGATTAATCGATTTTGCTCATCCTTTCGATGGAAGTTGCGCGAGGCCAGCCGCGGCCTCGCTCAACTTCCGCCGAGAGCACACACACACACACACACACACACACACATATGTAGTTTTCTCATCCTTTCGATGGAAGTTGCGCGAGGCCATCCGCGGCCTCGCGCAACTTTCATCGAGAGGATGAGCAAAAACTCTCTCTCTCTCTCACACACACACACACACACACACACACACACACACACACACTCACAATCAATCAATCAATCAACCAATCAATCAAACCCTTTTTTTAAGTTATTTTCAATTTTTGCCTCTGCATTTTTTTAAAAACAGCTCAACCCCCTGCAAAATACACATTCATTTCTAAAAAAAAATACAGGTAAACTCAGGGACCATGTGTCTCATTATAAAAAATGACAAAAAAAAATTCCAGCTTTTTTTTTTTTTTTTTTTTTTTTAAATCAAATTTAGTTTTTGATTTTTTAAAAATCCTAAACGAAGTCGGATTTCAAAAAAAAAAAAAATGGGTTGTAGGGCTTAAAATTCCCTACAACCCTATTTGTATTTATTTATTTATTTTCGGGTGTTCGGCCGAACGCCACCCGAACATGTTCGGCCGAACATATTCAAAAAAAAAAAAAAAAAAACTTTGTTTTTTGGTTTTGTATTTTTTTACTCGAGTTCAGTTACGAATTTGACCAAACCTCCAAGGCAAAAGTTGTTTGTATTATTATTTTACATAACATATAGTTTTTTCAGATTTTTTAAAGAACGTTATTTTGTTTTTTTTTAAATATTTTTATATTCGCGTTCGGCGAGTTTCGACGCTCGTTCGAGTTCGGTTCCGAACGTTCGGGTTCGGTCACCGAACCCGAACATGATGCTACACAGGTCTCAACACCCTTTGCTATCGATATGGCCCTACATGAAGTTCGACAATATGATTTTCAAACTTAACGAAAGATTATAATATAGTCCGACCAAATGTAAGTATGTAGTATGGAAACTTTTACTAGAGCGTTCATCCTCATACGTACTAGTCAACATAAATTCAGTCGAGCAATAGGATGACTCACACTTGACTCTCCATCCTCGCGCTTTATGAACCCAATCGACCAACCCTCACATAGGTAAGAGAAATATTCACACTGAAGTATTTTCTCTCTCGTTCTACAGGTTCTTTCTAGTCTGTGCATACGTAAGTAGTAGATTGACTCGCATTGAGATTATCTACTACTTGATCAATATCAAACAAACTTAGTTCAAGCAAGTAGTCAGATGACTTACCCTGGAGTATCAAACTACCTTTTTCACACGTTATCCAGTCTATATATATACAGAAGTAGCAGAAAAATAATGGACAACAATATGTATATATTTCAGATAAGTAATAGGATGACTCAAAGTGGAGTACCCCACTACCTTCCAATACTAAACAAGCAGTAGGACAATTCACACTAGAGTATCCCACTATTCGTTTACTGTCCAAGAGATAAACTATATCATATAACACGAGTTAGTGCCAATTTCAAGTTAGTAATATAATGACCCTTACTTGAGTCTCTTACTACCTCTTGTATAATGCTTGCAGTCCAACGCCAAACAAGTAATAGAAAGACCCTCAGTGAAGCCTCTTACTATCGTTTGAATATTGTGTAAGTTAGTTTGCAAACAAGTAAAAGAATGAATCTCACTGAAGTATCATACTGCCAGTTTGAATATTCTGCAACGAACTTCAAACAAGTAGTAAGATGACCCTCACTGGAGTATCATACTTCTCGTTCGAGTAATTGGTATGTACGCAATCAAACAACAAGCAGTAGGACGACTCACATTGGAGTATCCTACCACATTGTGCAAGTTAGTTTTCAAACAAGTAAAAAAATGAATCTCACCGAAGTATCCTACTACCAGTTTGAATATTCTGCAAACTAACTTCAAACAAGTAGTAAGATGACCCTCACCGGAGTATCATACTACTTGTTCGAGTAAATGGTACGTGCGCAACCAAACAACAAGTAGTAGGATGACTCACATTGGAGTATGCTACCACTTTTTTACTGTCAAGTAGTTTGGATTCAAGCGGATAATAGTTGACCCTCATTAGGACCACCTATTATCTCTTGAATCTGACGCAGTCTGATTTAAATAAGTAATAAGATGACCCACACTGGAGTATCCTACTACCTGTTCGATGATAGGCAAACAATTTGTACGTAATGAGTAAACAATCAGACATGATATACATATATATAAGTTAAACATGTACAATCAACCAGTAGAATAACTCGCACTGGAGTATCTCACTACCTGTCAATTCCCACGATTTCTACCCTCCTTTAATGTCAATTAAACTTGGGCCAAACAAGGAATAGGGTAACTCACACTGGAGCCTTCTTTTACAAGTTTGACATGTAAGTGAGCCGTAGAGCGACTCACATAGGAGACATTCAACTATCCGCCTACTATAAGATTATCGATCTATATACTTAGATGAATATGCGTAAGAGATCTTACACACATACAAACGGTATAATGACTCACACTGCAGTCCTCAACCCTCTTGCCCAATATTACATAACGTACATATAATTTTATGCCACACGAGTAGTAGGATAACATGCACTAAAGCATCCTACCACTCTTTTAGTACCGGGCGGATCACAGATTCAAACAAGTGGTAGGTGACACATATTGGAGCACCCAACCACCCCTCAAAACTTTGTTCTCTTAGTCTCGAACAAGTAGTAAAGAGACCCTCCCTGGAGTACCCGACTATCCTTCAAACTCCTCGGACTATGGTCAAACAAGTAACAGGACGACCCTCGTTAGAGCCTCTTATTAATGGTTCGATAGCAAGCAAGATATCTCTACTAATGAAACACATATGAACAACCAGTAGGAAAACTCACACTGGAGCATCCCACCTTTTCTTCAGTACATAACAATTATAATATATAAATATATAACTACGAGCAGTAGGACGACTCACACCGGAGCGTTCATCGTGCCACTTTCTCAACCTGCCTAGATCAAGACAAGTAGTGGAACGACCCTCACTAGAGTCATCTACTACTTACATTTAGGATCCAACAAGCGATTGAGCGTCTAACCCTGTTCATATTCAGATTCAACGCTCTCTCACCACATAGTTGACAATTCACATCGAGGGATTTCAATCACTAAGGTTCCTTTTGCGCCATGGAAAATCACCAACTACCAACACACATACCGAAACTTCCAACTTAATAAAGGTAAGTGTAACGGTCTCCCCCCCAGTTTTCTTCTTACTCCTCTTTATCCTCTCCTTAAACTTCCCTTTCCCCCTCTTCATCTTCTTTTATTCTCATTTTATCACCACTTCATGCTTTCATCTCTAAAATACATCATTTCCACTGTTTGGTATTGGTAGATGCACCCGGTCAGTAATCTCGTCCAGATGCAGCGACGAGGAAAATGAGTGAGTGCAATACACAGAAAATCAAATCACAACATCACCTTGACAACCAGATAGTCATGTAACAGACATAAAGTAGCATGCGTAAGCAGCATGAACCAAGATACAAGCTAAATAAGAGCAATGCAACGAACTATTATGTCAATGCCTGCCCCAACACGCCACCCTGGGTAGCACGGCGTATGTGTACGCGGGTTGCGCGTACACGCGTACATGCGTACACGTATTCCTGTACGTGACACGTACGCGCGTACATGTGTACACGTATTCCTGTACGTGACACGTACGCGCGTACATGTACTCCCGTACGTGGGAATAATTAAAAAAAAAAGAAAAAACAACTCATCGAAAGAATCTGAAAAAAACGTATGTTATGCAAAATGATATTTCAAACACTTTTTGCCTGAGACTCATCTCGAAATTCTGTACCAAACTCGAGTTAAAAATCAAAGGCACAAAAAACAAACAAATTGAAAAAAAAAAAAAAAAAACTAGGAAAAAAACACACAAAAATAAAAACAAACTTTTATCACAAATATATGTTATGTAGAAACATGATACAAACAACTTTTACCTAGGATTCATCCCTGAAAACCCAACCAAACTCGAGTAAGAAATTAAAAATAAAAAAAAGGTAATATTATCATAATAATTAAAAAACTATTTAAAAATATTTTTTAAATTTGTTAAGAATTTTAATTTTTGAAGAGTTTTTTTTTATTTTTTTATATAAGCCGGAAAGCGGGTCCGGCGTCCCTTACAAAAAGTAGGTGGCGCCCTCAGCGGGTAAGGCATCAACGGCCAAGCACGTCGAGGGCACCACTATGTTTTACCTCACAGTCAACCCACAACAATCCTCACTAAAAGCTCAACAAAATTTATCAACCCAACCCACAACAATTATCATTAAAAATTCCACAAGACTTATCAACCCTAATTAGTAACCTTAATTCAGCCAATCAATAACTCTCTCTCTCTCTCTCTCTCTCTCTCTCTCTCTCTCTCCCTCATCTACTTATTTATCTCTCTACATATCTCCCAACCCTAATTCAAACGGTTTATCGCACTATATCTTCCAACCTAAATACAAACTGCTTAACGAAATGACTTCCAATTAGCCAAAAGCGAAACAAAGCCAAAAAGAAACTTCTCACCTTAACCTAATGTTCTCTCTCTCTCTCTCTCTCTCTCTCTGTCTTTTTTTTTTTTTTTGTCTCTCTCTCTCTCTTTTTTTTTTTTCTTTTCTCTCTCTCTCTTCTTCAAACAATTCTTCAAAGTTATGAGAGGGCTCAAAGAATAATCAGTCAAAACACCAAAGATCTAAAAAGCAGAATTGACACCACGCCTGAAGTAGGAGCTTTAGCTACAACAACGAAGAATCCTGTTCGCTACAACGAAGAATCCCGCTCGCAGCTCGAGGCAACAACTCGAAAAATCCCGTTCACGGCTTGAAACCCGTTGTCATCGACGGTGGGCGATACCGGTCCCGACAAAAATCCATTGTCTGTCTCTGAAGTCGACGTTATATCGATGCCCTTTCATCCTCCATCTCCAGCATATCCTCCTCATAAAGCCCTTCTGCTCCTCCCAAATTGCCGCAGGCTGCCCTGTTGACCAAGAGTAGGACAATCCCACAGCTCCTCCGTATCGAAGACCGAGGGGCAGCGCCCCCGATCAGTCTCATCAGGTATATTGCCACGCCTGGATTTCGCCAGCTAATTGCCCACACTACAAAGCCCTGCCTTCCACAATTAGACTGGATTACTGACAGATAGTCAGCCTAAACCGGTGGCCAAGGACCAGTCAGGGTCCCAATAACGTGCTCCTCCTTGTGCCCTAGCACTAAATCGAGCTTGGTTTAGAATTCGGGTATGACCTTCAGGCAAATGTTGTTTGTATCATTATTCTTCACAACATACTTTTTTTTCAGATTTTTTGGATTTTTTTTTTWTTTTTTATTTTTTTTTTAATGTACGAGTACGCGCGATTTTGGGTTTGTACGCGTACGCCGGAATACGTACGGGTACACATTGCGTATGCGTACCGGGTGCTACCCAGACGCCACCATTGATATTGCATTCAATGCTCGTCTTTCCCATATCTGCGCACAATGTCATACGACATTCATACACTTCCTATACTAACGTATGTTAATAAGAAGGCAACCAGATGACGTCAACAGCAACCTCTGAAGTTCATGTAGATGCCGCCCGTCAAGCAGCAGAGCTCCAACTGCCAGGTACACGCTCCCATATCTTTTTGTTTCTCTCTCTCTCTCTCTCTCAACAACTCAGGTATTCAACAACAGTGCTAGATTTATTAAGCACATCGCATGTCAAAATGTGTTGACCACAGTGCATACCAGAATACCCGGCAGACACTCCTCCTTCCTTCAGCTCTATGAGCCACTCTCCATCAAATCACTATAGAGATGGGTGACTTAAAGGCGTGAGCATCTCGAGCCACTCAACTTTCCGCTATTTTTACACCTCGACACCAGTAGTAATTTGATGAGCTGCTCAACAAATGACCTACCACTATTACAACATCCTTTCCAAGCGACACATCACCTACGCTCAGCGAAATTTTAAAGAAATTGGTATGCAGGGTTCACCAACCAACAAAAAAAATTGGTCAAAAGTTGGCCCTCCTGCTGGGCAAAACACATAGCCAGCCAAGGCATAGCGGGGTCCACCCAGCTCCGCCATCCTAGCAAATCCGTAGTTATCTGACCTTACCTTATCACGCAACTAGATCTGGACAAACCACAAGCCCAGAAGGAAGGCGGTCGACATAACCATGATTGCGGAAACATCTCCAACAGTTGATGCAAGGTGTTAGAGGAACTCAATCAACCACATGTTGTCCTCAAGGAACTAGGCCGATTAAAGCACCGGTTGTAGAACAACAAACGCACAACTGAACAGAGGAGGCAAACATAGAACTTACTAACAGAAGTCAATGTGATGGAAAAACGGTGGACATACATTTATTTTAGATAAGTAGTACTGTAGTAGGATAACTCGAAGTGGAGTACCCCAGAAACCTTCTAGTACTAAACAAATAATATGATGATTCATACCGGAGTATCCCAGTATTCGTTTAGTGTCCAACAAATATCATATTACACGAACTAATGTCAATTTCAAGTTAGTAATAGGATAACCCTCATTGGAGTCTTTTACTACCTCTTGTATAATGCGCAGTCTAACTCCAAACAAGTAATAGGATTACGCTCACTGGAGCCTCCTACTACCTTTTCAGTATAGCGCAAGTTTAACTTAGTCTTCAAACAAGTAATAGGATGATTCTCACTGAAGTATTATACTATCAGATTGAATATTTTGTAGACTAACTTCAAACAAGAAGTAGGATGACCCTCCTCAAAGTATCATAGTACTCGTTCGAGTAGATGGTATGTAAGAAACCAGAGAAGGAGTCGGACGACTCACATTGGAGTATCCTACCACTTCTTCACTCTCGTTTAGTTTCAATTCAAGCGGATAATAGTTGACCCTCACTGGAGTCATCGATTGTCTCTTAAATATGGTGCAGTCTGACCTAAACAAGTAATAGGATGATCCAGACTGGAGTACCCTACTACCTGTGCGATGTCCAACAAGCAGTTTGTACGTAATTAGTAAATAATCAGACATGACTAACATATATATATATATATATATATATATATATCGTCACAAACAGAACTACCCGGTAAACCGTAGGCACAGAGAGAGAAGAGGACAACAAACGAGGGGCTGTGACAAACTGTTTCCTCGGAGTTTCACTGACTCATCAGGAGGCTGAACCCTCAACAGTCTGCATAATCCCCTCACTGATTACACTGTCAAGATAATCTACCTTAACTAAAATCAAAGTAGACTATCACTCACCCACACCAGATGGAAAACTCTACAGACTGACGTTCACACACCATCACAAACCAACAAACATCCACGAAACAAAGAAAGGTCTGTCACAGCCAAAAAATACACTCCAGACACTTCGCTGGCACTAGAGGCACAGCATGGCCGCCTAGTAACGTATATATATGTATACATATATATATATATACATATATATATATATATATATATATATATATGTTAAACATGAATAAGCAAGCAGCATGATAACTTGCAATGGAGTGTCTCACCACCTGTCAATTCCCACGATTCCTACCCTCCTTTAATGTCAATCAAACTAGGGTCAAACAAGTAATAGGGCAACTCACACTGGAGCATTTTTTTATAAGTTCGACATGTAGGCGAGCAATAGAACGACTCACACTTGAGACATTCTATCCTCGTACTATAAGAGTATCAATAGGTATACTTAGACGAATATCTGTAAGCGATCTTGCACACAACCTAACAGTATAATGACTCACACTGCAACCCTCATCCCTCTTGCCCAATACTATACAACTTACATATAACTTTATGTCACACGAGTAGTACGATAATCTGCACTAGAGCATTCTGCCACTCTTTTAGTATTAGGTAGATCACAAGTTCAAACAACTGGTAGGGTAACTCAAACTGGAACACCCCACCACCCCTCAACACTTAGTCCTCTTAGTCTCGAACAAGTAGTAGAGAGACCCTCCCCGGAGTACCCTACTATCCTTAAGACTTCTCAGACTAAGATCAAACAAGTAATAGGATGACCCTCCCTAAAGCCTCTTATTACAGGTTCGATAGAATGCAAGATATTTCTACTAATGAGACACATATGAACAACCAGTAGGACAACTCACACTGGAGCATCCCACCTTTTGTCCAGTACATAACAATTGATATGTAAATATATAAATAGGAGCAATAGGACGACTTACACTGAAGTGTTCATCCTGCCACTTTCTCAACATGCCTAGATCAAAACAAGTACTGGAACGACCCTCACTCGAGTCGTCTACTGCTTGGAGTTAGGATTCAACAAGCGATTGGGCGTCTAACTCTGTTCATGCTCTGATTCAAAGCTCTCTCACCACATAGTTGACGACTTGAATGCTATGTATCACCCGCGGTCGCGACCGCGAGCCATTTTACCTCCCGCGATCTAGATCCCACCCACGGCGGCCAACCGGTCGTGGCCGAGTGCGGGCATGAAACCCGGAGAATTTTTTCGAGTCCTAAAAATAGAGGAAAAAAAACAAAAACAAATGTGCGCGTAGATAAAAAAAAGCTCTACAAGCCTATGATTTTTAATATTTTTTGTGACATCTACTGGAAGAGAAGAAAATAAAAAACAAAAATGGAAATAAAAAATAATTAAAAAAAAATAAAACCGATGATGATTTTTTCCCCCATATTTTTAGATTGTTGGGCCAGTGGAAAAGCATTGCCCCCCCCCCCCCCCCCCCACACACACACAATCAATCAATCAATCAATCAATCAACGAGCCAATTGCAACCAACCAATCAATCAATCAATCAGTCAATCAATCAATCAATCAATCAATCAATCTATCAATTTGATTGATTGATTGATTGTGTGTGTATGTGTGTATGTGTGTGTGTGTGTGTGTGTGTGCGTGCTCGTGTGTGTGTGTGTGTGTGTGTGTGTGTGTGTGTGTGTGTG
>BFEA01000075.1:1727147-1739607 GCA_003427395.1 Chara braunii | reverse complement strand
AGAGAGAGAGAGAGAGAGAGAGAGAGAGAGAGAGAGAGAGAGAGAGAGAGAGAGAGAGAGAGAGAGAGAGAGAGAGAGAGAGAGAGAAGGAAGATGAGGTCGAAGCAGGTAGACAGAGTTGTAACTTGACCAGAGAAGGGACCTAAGACAAAGGAGAAGATATAAGTACACACGTAGATCCGAGAACCAAGACCGACAGTCCGCCGTGAACTTAACTTCCAATATAAGAAGAGGAGGAATTGAAGATCAAAGGCCCGCAAAGCTTCTGCTCTCTGACCATGGCCCCGGACTATGCAACCATTCGTACACGCATACCTTCCAAGTGGTACTGGCTATCCCGGCCGCCACATACCAACCTCACCCTGAACAATCGTCACCTCATCAAGTTCAACAACTGAGCTTCTACACCGACTTGCCCATATCCCATAGTCCATCTCCGTCACCTGACGCGCAACCTTGCAAAACTACAGTCAGCTCGTCAGGACTTTTCAACTCGGTGTACACACACATCATCTAGCCATAACTTCCCGGAAGTTGGCAAATAGGTTGAGTGAGAGTGTTTTGGATGCGCTTCTGAATTTCATTGTTGCAAAGAGGAGCAGAGGAGATGGGAAGGAATGAGGTGGACGTAAGGGGGGTGAAGGAGAGTTTAGGTAAATCGCATGGGGAAAACCATATTGATCCCTGTGGGATTATTGCTGCGAATCAGATTAGCGTGTGAGGAGAATATCCTCCGTACATGATGTCGCCTGATGACTTGAGTACCCTGAGGGGGGAATTGATAGGGAGTTCTTAAAGGCGGGAAGAAGGAGAGTGTGGAGAGTAGTGCGAAGCGGGACCAAGATTCAGACAAAAAAAAGCAGGAGAGATATGCGTAGGGAGAGGGGATGAAAAAAGTTTTAGATGGAGGAAAGAAGGCGCGAAGAAGATAGAGGCGAAGATGGTGTGGGGATGATAGGATGTAAGGGAACTTTGCATACATGGTACTGACACAGAAATAAAAGGCACTAAAAAGAGTTATATTCCGCCCATCCGAATTCTAAAACTGATTCAAGATTGAGAAATTAATAAATGATATCCACGCACAAGACTGAGCGTGGAAAATATCCTACGTTTATTTATATCTTAACCAAAATTCACAGAGCCTTCAAGAGCAAATTTAGGGACATTCATTTGCAAGAATGGACACGTCAGCAGGAAGCGCGACCACAAATCATGGAATTCTCATTTGTCGAGTAAAATTCATAGTGGGCTTACTAAGGCGCACATAAGTCCTCCATAACTTCGTGGATCGCCGAAAAGAAATCGAGAAAAAGTCCTCTGAAAGAAAAACAAGTTTTACAAAGTAAGACGGCCTCGTTGGTCGTTGATCCCATGCATACCACCTGGTAAACAGAAAGGTAACCCCTTCCCCTTAAGCCCGTTAGAGATCGAAAAAGCGCGGATAATAAAACTCAGGGCTTAAGAAGTTCGTTTAAGTACAAAAGTTGGTACGTCACATACATGCATGAACTGGTTCATGAGCCCCTCTTGCTTTTCTTGGATGTTTCTTCGATGACCAAACTTCTCTTATGGGGTATGTATTCCCTTCTCCGAATCTAGTTTCAGTTCCTGTACTCGGTCCAGATCACATTCCCGCCAAGTGACAATGTCGGGTTTTGGCTTGTTCCTATTGCTTAGAGGATATGCTTTGGTGCTTTCCGGATTCAAGGCAATTCTCTGTGATTGTCCTTGATCGGATTCGATGGATGGGCCGTGTCCGTAAATCAAAATTTGTCTTTCTTTTTTGCAACTTTCATAATCATCTTTGCAATTTGTTTAAGTTTTCATTAAGGAATTATGAGCTCCTTAGCGAGCGTGTTCAAAATTATTTTTCATTCTTCTAGGCTTTTCAAATTCCAGAGAATACAGGGTTTGTCTCGATACTTTATAACAAGTAATTTCTTTATGCATGTTATTTTTGCAGATGTCCTTGCAAGCCCTGTGAAATTTTGTTGAAGGATGCTAAAATAGGAATCGACCTAGGAATTCACATGCCTTAGTACGCGCGCGTGAAAATTGAATTTTGAAATTTTCAATTCCAATTTCGCTTTAGGAATTAGGTGCATATTTTCTGGCATTTCACGTAAATGTTTATGTGCCTTAACGATTTACACGAATGTACTTGTTTTCACTGCGCTCTTGTATGCAACCTTTCCTTGCACTTTTTCTATTTTCACCCGAAAATAACGTCCGACGTTATATTCAACTTACCCTAAAAGGATCAGATTTTCATTTTTACTCTCGTTTTTTTTAAATAGAACCTCTTTTTGCCCCCGTGTTCTACTCGAATAGGACATCCGGGCGTTACATTAAAATAGAGCGCTTGACCGTTGTATTTGATAGAACGCCCGGGTGTTACATTTGAATGTTTCATTGGCAGAGTGCCTTGTAGAGGTAGTAGTATACATGGGTTTGAAAGGAGGGGGAGGGGAATATACATTGGTTTTAAAGGGGGTTGAAAGGAGTTTTGACTTCCAAGGACATATTTTGGTTTGATTTTTTCTTTTTATTTTATATCTTTGAGTTTATAGGAAATTTGGGAGTGAGTCTAGTGACCCTCAACCAAGAGATAGTCGCATTGCAATTCTGGGCAGTATATATTTTTTACCTAGGTTACCAGTCGTCCGATGGCCGAATGTCTCGGCCGGACGTCGCCCCCAACCGTCTGGTAGGGGGGTTGTTCGGGATCCCGGACAACCACTTTTTGACATTAAAAAAAAAAATAATAATAATAGCAATAAAATAAAAGTGTTGCGCATGCCATAGAGATCCCCCATTAAAAAATTCAGAATTTTCTGAGCATTTGGTGATAGGGTGCTATTTGGGGTAGGAGGGGCGGGTACGAGGGGTTTTGGTGGGGATAGGAGGGGRATAGGTGGGGATTAGAAACTTTRAAGATTTTTATCTTTTTTTYTACTGGCTMAAATGRGCCAAAATTTTGGTGGCATACACCTTATGCAAGGTAGAAGCCACATTATGTTTTTCAAAAAAAAAAAGTTTTTTTTTTTTTTTTTTTTTTTTTTTTTGCCCTAGGTTGGACAACCCCTGTCCGATCTGACGTCCGGTCGGACATCCCGGACGGTCAGGGGGGTCCTGGACGTCCGGTAAAACAACCTAGTTTTTTACAGAATGTTTTCATTTATTTTGTTTGGAATTTTGGGCCCCCACCGAACTTGCCACCAATTTACTGAATATAACACCCGGTAAGCGTTATATTTGTATACAACGCCAAGGAGTTATTTTCGGGTAAGGGCGGTAACCCCCTTTCTGCGCGCCATGATGATTGACAAAACCTGAACTATCTTCTTCTCCCTCTCTTTGTGCATTCTTCGTGATTCAGTTCAATCTCGGTTTTTCTTCATATTGTCTCTCATAACCTCCTTTCCCACCTTCATCTACACGAGAGAAGACCCTGTTGATCCCTAAGTGACCGTAAAAGTCAGACAACAACGTGTAAGAATGTTATAAACTCCTCACTCTATAATTTGATTGACTACGAACTGTAGAGCATCGCATTCGGGCTCGGTGACCGAACCCGAACGCTTGGTCCCGAGCCCGAACGTGACCCAAAATTAACCGAGCCCGAACATTTTTATTATTTTTATTATTTTTTCTTTTTTTAAACAAATATAGGGGTTGGGGGCCCCTTGGGGGCATGGCTCACCACTCTTGAACATATACACACACATACACACACAGACACCACACACACGCACACATACACACCCCACAGTGCCCACACACACCCCGTACACCACACAAACACGATTTACGCTCGACCAAACACATTCGGTTCCCGCTCGGCCGAGTGTCCGAACATGTTCGGCCGCTTGGTGTGCTATGCAGGCTACGAGTACTTCAATGGGATCGACATGACCCTCCCACGTGCTCTTTCCCTCTCTTTGTCTTTATCTCTCTTCTTTGACAATTATAAAACATGTAAGCACAACGTTTTTGCTCTCTCGCAATGAACAGTAAATTTCCCAGAATTAAATATTCATTCTATAGTAAAATTGCATTTTAAATTTCAAATTTTCAGTCAATCTTAAAAAATGTCATTCCAATTTTAAAATTTTCCGTCTTACTTGAGAACTTTCCTTCCAAGAATGGGGTATCCCTTCTTATTTGAACTGCATGCTAGAGATGGAATGGAAGTCCGGATAAGTTTATGAAATATTTTAATTGGATTGTCATTCTAAGTACGGATTTCTAGTCATAAATAGGTTAATCCAATCTAAATTAGAAGATATTTGTTGTAGTAGAATGAAAGTTTAATTAAAATATTTTATGAATTCATCCAGACTTTCATTTCATCTTGAACAAATAGATGTAGTTGGAAGGGAAAACTCATATTTAGACGGGAACTTATCAAATAAAACTGAAAAATTTAGAATTGGACAAGCATTGGAATGATAATTTATAAATATGAAGGATTTGTTTTTTATGAAATGTTTTTTCAACTTTCATTTATCGTGGGAATTTTTTTGTTGATGCATCTGCTAACTTCGTTGGAGTAGTGGCTAGATGAGGTTCAAAAGTTGTGATGAATTGGTGAGAATGTCTAAACAAGTCAGCTGCAACTTTGCAGAATTGCGCATTGGATCGATGTGACGAACTGCACGATCAATGCAAATCTTCGTAGTAGTCGAGTGGACGGAATCATGATTGGGAGCTTTAGCGTTGGGTACATAGCGACTAGAATCATCAGTGCTCGAGTAAGGTAAGAAGTGGTTGCCAATTGGTTGGTTGGTCAGTTGCCATAGCTCGAAAGTAAAACAATGCACATTTTTTTTTTTCTCATTTTGACCTTTGGGTAAAAACCGTAAAGTTGCATGGTGGTACTCAAGTTTCTTTCTCAATCAAATGTTTGTACATTCTTTGTCCCTCTCTCGTCCCGACTTATGCGTGGGTGGATCGTGATCGTGTGTCTTACTCACGAATGCATGCACATGATTTTGTCGGATAATATTACGTACAAACGTCATATTTTTGCCTCGTCCTCTCACTTTTAGGATTGCGTTGGGTGCAAGCGTTAATGCTCCAGAATTGTTTGGTTCGATGAGTATTGTAGTTCCTCATCAACGAGTGATTATATTATCTTCTTTCCCATTGTTTCCCTTGAAATGAATGTTATGTGCGTAGATGGTAACTGAATGAATGTTTTTTTTTCCATCGTTTATCTTCGTCGTGTGCGTTAGGATGTTTTTTAGGTCATCCTTTTGGCGTACATCGACGAAGCTGTTAATCTTTCCTGTTACAATTTTCATAAGAAAGATCTTATAGAGGAGATTAGTGGCATCTCCATACGCAAGTAAATATAGTACTCTAGCTGCTTTGTGTTTCGTTATCACAGAAGCGGTTAACAAAACCCTAAATTTTCAGGGTTTTTCAGGGTCATTTTAACAAACGTCCCACAGGACCCACACCTTTTTACCTAAACTTGTCACCAGTTCATGGAGTGGATACCAAATAAACCAATGTAAAAGAAGTAAAAAATGAAACAAAGGATCTTAAACTCTGAAACAAAAGTGTGTTTTCATGCAAAATTCGCTCTTGTCAATATTCATGATTTTCAGGGCTGGACAAAAAAGTCATCTCCAACACTCCAACAAACACCAAACTCAACACACACCGACCTTGACTAATAATAAAATAGAGCAAAAAAAAAAAAACTGAAAAAAAATTATCCCCAAAATTTTCAAATGCAGTTTTCAGTATTAGGGGGTTCACCAAGGCAGAAAAGCGGGGGTCCCTATAAACCACTTGGACTTTGTCCTTCCCTTCTTCTTCTTCTCCGGTTCATGAATGGATGAATGTCTTCTCCCATGGTTAGAAGTATGACATGTCTGCGACTCTACGAGCACGCGTAATACTTACTCGTGACCGAAGGCTGTTGGAATTGGGTATTTAGCGTTCCTTAAAGTTGTTTAGCTCATGAAAAATTTTGTTATTCTTATCGCTTGAGATGACACTGCCCTTCCGAATATCAAAGCATGAGATGAATGAGTTTCCTTCTCTTTCACAGATTGTCTATTGTTTGTTATCTTGTGATAAAATGCGTAGTTTATATTATTGGTATATAACTGGATGAATCTCTTTCTCTACTATTTTCCCCTCTCTCGTTGATCTTTTGTCTTCTTTTTGAAGGACAAGTTATTGCTTCCTCAAATATTTCTCCTTGAACTCCTTAGTTTCCTTGAAACATTAGGCATGAAAGTCACTGTGTATTACCTGATTTCCTTAACATGGGCGATTCTTAAATTAATGGGGATCGATCTTATTATTTTGATAATTGCAGATGTGTGTGAACCATCCAATAGCGGCCGTGTGGACTGAACCAGCCGGATCATCGGGTTCCCGACTTCACGAACATCCCCACTCACACTCGTTACCGTATAACCAAAATATCAAATGCGTCTCTGAGTGGGACGTGCGTGAAGTCGTGGTCAAGATATGTGTCCCTATCACTCTCGTTCTGAAGCCCGGTGCTCTGGTTTTGTTAATTCGGGATCTGTAATTGTTAATATTGCTTTACCTTCTTATTTCGTATTGCTTCCCTTCAAGTTTAAGGAGTTGATTGTTATCTCGTGACCAAGTGTTGCTCCTTATTGGCCCCGTACTTTGTGCACAGATTGTCGTTGCTCAGAACGTGGGGTTAACTACACGCAACAAAGAGAAAAGACATCCACAGAGACGGTAGCAAGGTTGAGCCCCTCCAAGTCCATATCCGATCTCTGCGATATGCATTGTCAAACCCTTGTTCAAAACAGAGATCCAACGTTTACCCTCACACCTTTTAGAATAAGAAAGAGACGTCGCGTTGCTCACAACGATGTTCAGATTGAGGGTATTTCGGTACTCAATTTGTTCTTAACGGCATTTTCGTTAAAAATGAACTGTTTTGTAAAAAGTGAACATAATGAAATTAACGAAGTAACCGAACAAAAGGTAAATTGTAGAACAAAAAAAATAGGATTTTAATATTTTGACACAATGTAAACCTGGAGCAGAGAAATGTTGAAATGATTAGAATACAAACGAAAAAAAAAACATCATATGCGAAGGAAAGAATTGCGAAATTTGTAAAACCCTTGACACATTCAAACAAAGAGCAGCTCTCCAAAGTCCAAGACCTTAAGTTGCTTCAAACTATAACAACACCCTTCATATGGAGACCGTGGAAGGAAAATTTAATGCAAAAGTCCATTGGCAATTATATTAAAAGCAAAGAAGTGTCACTTACATCAGCTCAATGGTGCGTCTATGAACTCTTAAAATAACACATTGTCAAAATCTTCGTCAAAGTTGACTATAATTGAAATCGACTTCTAGACACTGCCAGATAACACTTGAAAACGATATTCTAAGGCTATCGACTTGAATCAGATCTAGTAGGTAAGGGACATATTAATACAATTTGAGTGATAAATTTCACGCTCTCCTCATGTAAATTGTCCAATCTTCTATAATGTTCGTCTCATTGTGCTCATCGAACGTGGGGTCCTTGTACTCTACGTAAGTTTCTATGACTTCATACTCTCGCAGCAGAAGACTTCGTACATATATAATCGCTGTGTCCACGAGCCCATCCACGAGTGCTTTGAGCGACGGTTGGTCCATGATCCTCCTTCAAAATGCTTCCCGTCTTCGTCTGTCGATGTCATGTGCATTGGATATGGTTGCACTTGTAGAATGATCGTTATGAATAAGAAAAGAAAGTTTGCAACGCCCTTGGATACTTGACGCTGCACAGTACAAGGTCATCACCTTGAAGTCATTGTGGTAGAACTTCACTGCTGAATAGTACAATTCTGAATACGGTGCGAACGCTTATCGCGGATATTCTCTTGTTCCACAATACCTACGACCAGAAATATACAAACATTGTCGAGGATAATTCTCCCAGCAATCCGGTGCGACATCCACACCTCTGACACTGAGTACTGCACCATCGAAAACCACTTCAGGTGTGAAAAAGATAGACCCCATATCATGCCATACATTTTTTCCCCACACCATATTGCTTGGCGGCCATCCAGTCGTTGAGTGAACCATTCTGCAACACATGAAATACAGAAGCTCAATGACAACTAATTGATACAGCAATACGCTCGAATGAAATATGATTACCTATTCTCAACAACGTACTTAAAGTGTACTAATCTTCATCATCAGGAAGTAAAAGGCAAGCCAATGCAATATAGTTTAACTATATATGAATGAAAGATCAATGACAAGTAAATGGTACACCAACACGCATGAAATGAGGCCTTCTCAGCGACTTATCCTATTGGTCTTCATCATCGGGAAGTGAAAGACATGCCAAGGCTTTCTCTCTGACCGATTTGGGAATGTGCACTCCATTTTCCAAATGCAACGTCCTTGATGTCCAGCTCCACAAAACACAGTCCACGTGCTGCCACTGCTGTGCTGTTGTGCTGTCTTTCTTCCATATCTTCTTCCATGCATTTGCATATTGCAGAGAAAGACTTTTGACGAAAGGTTGTGACACCCAATATTCAATAAGAACATGATTGAAAGCAGACGACTTCCTATCGTTACTAATATTAGAAATGACTCTATCCATCCACACGGGAACTCCCTGATCGATATCATCTTGCGAAGGACGCAAGAGAACGAATGGACCCTTTTCGATATCCACAACCGGGTCGAGCTCTGCTTTTCGACGCTCGTTGGTTGGCCCGGCGAACAACGACTCCTTATTCTCATTGCTCTCCAAGAGGAAGGCAATATATTGATCCTCAGCATCGTCCTTCATAATTTTTTCCCGCGAGGGTCAAAAGTCAGCCTTGAGTGATGGTTTCGGAAAGCCAGACCCATAATTTTGCTCGATAGTGTCCAAGAAAGTTTTCGAATGTGAAAGAGAAGTCTCCTTTGAGAAACTAACCTCATCTTTCATTCCCAACCACTCGTGCCGCTTGTTTTGCAACCACTCAACAAACGTCTTCACGCCTTCAATTCCTTATTTGAAATCCAAATTCTTATCCTTAGCGGGTTGACCATGTGATGTTTCTTTAACAGGTCGAATAAGTGACGGGAGAACAGGTGAAGGCTGGAATGGTCATTCGGGTCCAGCATATGCTTTATTTTCATCTCGTTTAAAGCAATAGACCGGAGAAGACCAATGCGGAGAAGTGCAATACTCTTTCCACTGGAACGCAGGATTGTCATCCTCTATATAAAACCTAAATAAATGTGGCTTAGTATGACCGGTCAGTTTGTTGACCAGGAAGGGCTTAACAGTTCCTCGTCAGTCATCAATTTCATCCATGAATGTGCACAAGGACGCTCTTTTTAGGAACTGGCAACGAGTTTGAAGAGGTCGAGCATGGTATAAGCATCGTGCATTTTCAGTTTGCGAGAGAAATGACTGAAAGTGGCATCAACGTCCGTATGTGTATGTCCTACCAACATAAAACCGAATTTGACTTTTTTGAAGAAGCCAAATTTCACCAAAGCTGTGGCCAGAGACAAAACGTATTTGTTTTTGTTTTCTCTCCAGCAGTTCTCGACTTGTATCCTCAATTTAAGAGGTAAGTCGCTTGTCGCTTGTATGTCACGCAGAACTTTTATAATTGATGACACCACAGCATTGGAATCATGTGGATCGCAAGGGTATCATGTGTGAACATGCACCGATGGTTAACGGCCGTGTGCGATAATTGCTGTTAAATTTGTTTTCATCGTTGGAATATTCCCGAATGTCTTCGACTTGTTTTCTCCGCCAAAGTGTGGAATACTCGTCTTGCTTTGGTCCATACCGTCAATAATGATGCATAAACTGTTGGAACCTGGTCTCTTCGACTCATCCTTCCACACCTCATAAGCAGCACTGTGCTGGAGCTGCAAGTCCAAGTGTGTTTCTCGTTCGTACGAACTTCGGAGAATTGATAGTTTATTTGAACTCAACACACTTCTCGCATTTTGCAAAGTTTTGATCAACTTCATGGAATTTGACATGCCAGAAGTGTGTTCTTCAAATGTTATAGAAAACTTGGAGAGAAACAGAAGGGACACCCAGGCTGTCAAATTGTGACTTCAACAACTTATAAATGTCAACCTTGTTATAGCAAGCAGGCAATCTCAAAACCACTCCTGATTCTCGATCTTTGATCCTCATGTCATTGGGCATGGAATCTCCATTGTCGCGCACAAAGGAGCTTACTTTCCCGAACATCATCGCATATGTTGCAGATGTGCGTCTGAGTCTAGTGCTGCCATGCTCCGACATAATGTAATCTTTTGACAAAGTCACCCTCTTTTCAAAAATGTATTCCTGCACACACCCAGTGTAAAACACCATGCACTAATGCACAGCTTTCTTTTTCCAACAATAGGTTGTACAATCTCTTTCTCATCTTCCACGAAGGTGAACCTCTTTAACGTTTCAACCGACCATGCATCTCTACTTTTGTGATCCTTACAGTAATATGCACTCCGGACAACTTTGATGTCTGCCATGGTCATGCGAGCGCAACAATCTTGTTTACAACAAACTTGTCCACGCACACTCGCCAATGCTTTTTTGGTGAGCTTTTTGTGAACTGTTTGCAAAATCTTCTTCGACCGCTGCATTCTGACACATAGAGTATAAGGACGCTTCTCAGACGACAAACGTTTTGGGAAAATGTCATCAAAATCAGAGATGACATCATAATTCTTTATATTGTTGCGATAGTAGTGGTCAGTGCCATCATCATCGCAAGGTTGTGGATGATCAATTTTGTCTGGAGAACTGTTGGCGTCAGATGACATCGAAGCACCAGATTCCGAACAATCACTCTCGCCAAACAGAAGGCCTGTGCACTTGAAATCTCGTAGCGAACTTCTCGGCACCCACATGATACGATCTGCATCGGATGTGTTCCTGTCACCGGAGCAGACCCTACCCTGACCTTCCGAACCTTATGCATCAGAGGTTTTCACTAGTCCGCCTAAGGCTGGAGATGCACTTTCGCATGTGGTTTCTTCACACGCAGCCATGCGGGACCTTTTATGATCAGGAGATTCTGGGGTTATTTGAACGTCTTGCGAAAACATTGGCAGGTCCGGCGGAGGAAACTCATCATTAGGCAGTATATTAGATGCCACACAGTCCATGCTTTCCAAAGCTGTGCTGGCAGCTTGCCGTGGTGCATGCCCACCACAAGCCATTTAAAACGTTTCTGCGATGACAAAACAGTGGACCACTGGCACAAGACATGCATATCAGTAACAAATTCGCCGCTAGATGGATCACATGCGGTATATGTTGAGTGCAACACATGTGGTTCAGCGCGGCCACCGCTAGCCACACACAGCCGTTGTAAAAGATCAGGCCCGTGAATGCGGAAAAAAAACAGTCTTTAACAGAAGCGATGCACGAGAGACACAGCGGCTGCCTGTCGTGTTGAACGCGATTATCTCCCTCCGCGGTCGTGTTGAACACGACGACGCATCATCGCATTGCTGAACACGACAGGCGCACACGGCGACAGCCACCGTCACCGTATTCTCACGACAGAGCGGTCATGTTCAACATGTCCACGCTCGACCGTTGTCTTGTCGGGCTCGATACCCGTCTCTGCACGACAGCCACCGCGGTCGTGTTGAAGACGATGATGAGCGACCGCCGGTGTGTTGAACACGACGGTGCTTTTGTGGTGAACATGTCCGTGCTCGACCGTCGTCGTGGTGAACACGACCACAGGCACGACGACGATCCACCGCGGTCGAGTTCAACACTACGAAAGCGACCTTCATCGCATTGAACACGACCGTGGGGTCGTGGGTAGCTACCTCGGTCGTATTCGACACGATGACAGTGACCGTCATCGTGTCGAACACGACGATGGGGTCGTGTTCAGCACGCAGTGTACATGCCCGCGCTCGACCGTCATCGTATTGAACACGACCGTGGGGTCGTGGGGTGCCACTGCGGTCTTTGTTCAACACGATGACAGCGACCGTCATCGGGTTGAACATGACGGTGGGGTCGGGGGGTGCCACCGCGGTCATGTTCCACACAATGACAGCGACCGTCATCGGGTTGAACACAACGGTGGGGTCGTGTTCAGCACGTGGTGTACATGGCTGCCCTCGACCGTCATCGTATCGAACACGACCGTGGGGTCGTGGGGTGCCACTGCGGTCGTGTTGGACACGATGACAGCGACCGTCATCGGGTTGAACAGGACGGTGGGGTCGGGGGGTGCCACCGCGGTCGTGTTCGACACGATGACAACGACCGTCATCGCGTTGAACACGACGGTGGGGTCGTGTTCAGCACGTGGCGTAGATGCCCACGCTCGACCGTCATCGTGTCGAACACGACGGTCGTCGTGTCGGACTCGATGATGAACGGCTCTGTGAACTGTGGGATAAATTTTGT
Organism: Chara braunii; assembly: GCA_003427395.1. NCBI lineage: Eukaryota > Viridiplantae > Streptophyta > Charophyceae > Charales > Characeae > Chara > Chara braunii. The sequence goes on along the minus strand of BFEA01000075.1, from coordinate 1,727,174 downwards.
TGACGTCCTGAAAAACCACGAACGACG
>BFEA01000075.1:1698276-1726917 GCA_003427395.1 Chara braunii | reverse complement strand
GGGGTTGGCGGGGTGACAGGGGCGGCGAAGATTCTGAACTCACCTGGGTCAAAGGAGGCACGAATCGGAGCAGCAACGCAGCTGCCGTGGCGGAGCAACACAGCTGTCTGTCGCGTTGACGCGAAGGTGACACTGCACCGGCCTTTTTCTGGGGAGCGACACAAGGGAAAAGACCCTTGGATCCTCCTGCGGAGCCCGTTTAAACAGTCGTGGAAGGCACCGGCAGTCGAATCGTCGCCCCCCTTGGCACCGACTCTCACCGCGGCACCGGTTCTCCCCGTACCCGATCTTGGCCCTCAGCCGACGGATCGACAACCCAGACTTTCCCGGGATTCGAATCGCCGCCCGCTTGGCACCGATTCTCACCGCGGCACCGGTTTTCCTCGTCCCCGATCCTGGCCCTCAGCCGATGGATCGACGACCCAGACTTTCCCGGGATTCGAAACGTCGCTCCCTCGGCACTGATTCCCCCGCGGCACCGGGTCCTGAACCCGCACCCCGCAGGCCGCATTCCCTCGCAGGCCCTCCACAGAAAGTATAAATAGTGGTGTGGGCCCACCATTTCCCATTTCTGCTACTTCGTCGAGAACAACGGAGCGTTGCGGAGGTTCGCGAATCGTCCGAAGCTGGCGGAGCGCTGACTTGCACATCAGAGGCTCGCGCAAAACGCAACGGAGATCCAGCTCGCACATCGGAGGTTCGCGAATCGTCCGAAGCCGGCGGAGCGCTGGCTTGCACATCAGAGGCTCGCGCAAAACGCAACGGAGATCCCGCTCGCACATCGGAGGTTCGCGCAGCATCGGAGCGAAGTTCCGAGCATCTGCATCGAAGGCAGCAGCGGAGGCTTGGGAGAACGGTAAACCGCTGTGAAGCAACTACGTGCTGCCATGTGGCATCTCCGCCCATGCAGAGGCCGCCGTCGAGTCGAACTCGACGGGGGACCTGAGCCAAGTCCTACGGCCATTGTCGAGTCGAACTCGACAACGGCCCGGGGTCATCATCGAGTCGGACTCGACAACGGCCTGGGGTGATTGTCGAGTCGGACTCGACAACGGCCCGTGGTCATCGTCGAGTCGGACTCGACAACGGACTAGGGTCATTGTCGAGATGAAATCGACAACGGCCTGGGGTCATCGTCGAGTCGAACTCGACAATGGCTAGAGGCCTTGGCGCTGGGCGACCGTCTACTTCGACTCGACAGTGGCCAGCCGGCCGTCGTCGAGTCGAACTCGACGGTCGGCGAGTAGGGCGTCGTCGAGTCGAACTCGACAGTGGCCAGTAGGGCGTTGAAGAGTCGGGCTGGACGGCCGTCGTCGAGTCCAACTCGATGGTCGGCAAGCGCCAAGGCCTCTGCCATTGTCAAGTCCGACTCGACGATGACCCCAGACCGTTGTCGATTTCATCTCGACATTGTCGAGTCCGACTCGACGATGACCAGGCCGTCGAGTCGAACTCGACGGTGGACCAGCGCCAAGTCCTATGGCCATTGTCGAGTCGAACTCGACAATGGCCCGGGGTCATCGTCGGGTCGGACTCGACAACGGCCTGGGGTCATTGTCGAGTCGGACTCGACCACGGCCCGGGGTCATCGCCGAGTCGGACTCGACAACGGACTAGGGTCATTGTCGAGATGAAATCGACAATGACCTGGGGTCATCGTCGAGTCGAACTCGACAATGGCCAGAGGCCTTGGCGCTGGCCGACTGTCGACTTCGACTAGACAGTGGCCAGCCGGTCGTCGTCGAGTTGAACTCGACGGTCGGCTAGTAGGGCGTCGTCGAGTCGAACTCGACAGTGGCCAATAGGGTGTCGTAGAGACGGGCCGGACGGCCGTCGTCGAGTCGAACTCGACGGTCGGCAAGTGCCAAGGCCTCTGGCCACTGTCGAGTCGAACTCGACGACGGCCGTCTGAGCTTTGTCGATTGTCCGTCATCGATCTCGACTCGACGAACGCGACGATGGATAGATGCCGATGAAATTTGTCGTCCTGTGTGTCTTCTCCTTCTGTATTGGACATTCGCAATGCCTGGTTGTTGTGTGTAACTGCGATGACTCCTCGGTGTGTGAGCGAGTTTGACCTTAGCAATGGCTCCTTCTTGTGGTTGTCAATTGTTTCTGTGTGTCGGACATTCGCGATGGCTCACCGCTTCGATTACTCGTTCCCTTTGAATGCTACCGCGAGGTGCATACGGGGTTCAAGGCGGGACACTACTATACTTGGGGCCCGTAGAGAAGACTTCGACACGGACCTTTGGATGAGCGTTGTGCCCTGGCTTGAAAGGCCCTTCGACGCATGGTCCGAATTAGACTGGGAGAACACCATGAAAGACTGCCCTTGGGCATCTGATTATCGACTAGCTTCCAGCCAGGAATGGGGGACATTCATCTTCCTCGACCACATCCTCGTGACGAAACACACGCCGGTGTTGTCTGCAGCATTTCGTACCCGAGACTTGTCTTTATCGTTGACTGCGCACAACGTGTCGTGTTCGCCGCGCTTGTGGGGACCATCGATGAAGGAGGAGTTGCTGGACTGTGCGAAACAGAACCAGTTTCTAGAGAAATATCCCCTTCCCTTCGAGGACAACTTGACAGGGAGTGTGTCGTACTTCTGCGTGCATGTTGAACTCTGTCGTTTCTCTTTCGCTAGAGTTCTGTGTGTTTCGGTAAGAAATAGAAGTAAGACTTGAGCAGAGGCAAGTATTTACATGTCCAGGAATGAGCTCATCGTTGACGGGGACTCGATTATGTTACCGCATGGTTATAGGAACTGTAAGTTTGATGTGAAACTGGCGGGGCAGGTTGACGCACCCCGGCAGTGGGAGGAGGTCGAGGAGTATGTGACGGTCATTCGAGATGCCATCCGTCGCACTTTAGCCAGAGCATGTGGTTTCGTCCGTGCGCGATACGTGTCTCAGTTGTCCGCCACTGCTACCCTGTGTAGTCCACAGCTTCTAACGTACGGTTCATCCTTGAACGCACTGTACGGTTTTGGGGCTAAACGATAGGCGAGGTCGTGGGGGAGGTCATGGGAGATGAACAGTGTGAGACATGTGAGCTTATTCAGCTGTTCAGCAAAAGTGAGAACTGAGACTATGTATGCGTGGGAGCAGTGAGTTTGAAGTGAGATTTTCGATGCAGGTTAAATACGTTGAGACTGTTAGTCGCTCGTTGTGGGTGCCGGTTGCATGCCTTGCCAATTGAATGCTTCGAATTGATAATGGATGTAGGTTGTCAATTGATGTGCCTTGATTGATGTAACTTGTTGGTAACGCCGCTCCCTATTCAGCAAAAGTGTGAACCGAAACTATGTTGCGTGGAAGATGAACAGTGTGAGAAATGTGGGCTATTAAGCAAGAGTGTGAACTGAGACTGTGTGTGTTATGGAAGCAATGGGTTTGATGTGAGATTGTCGATGCCGTTTACATACGTTGAGACTGTTCGTCGCCCGTTTTGGGTGCCGGTTTGGGTTTGATGTGAGATTGTCGATGTCGTTTACATATGTTGAGACTGTTTGTCGCTCGTTTTGGGTGCCGGTTGCATGCCTTGTCAATTGAATGCTCGGATGTAGGCTTTCGATTGATCTGCCTTGTTTGATGTGACTTTTGGATACGCCACTCCCGTGTTATATTTGCCTGCTATTGGATACGCCGCTCCCGTTCTCTATCAAGATGGCCACCAACGAACGAGTCCGGCCCGATCCTGTCGAACTATCTCGCTGGCCCGCCACGTTCGAGTCGAACTCGATCGAGTAGAACACGATCGAGTCGCGATCTTCAGGGTCGTGCTGGCCCACCACGATCGAGCTGTCCCGTCAGCCTCCAGTCGGAACACGATCGATTCGAATACGATCGAGTCGCACACAATCGCCTGGACTCACGATCGAGTTCAGGCGACACGATCGTGTCGAGCACGATCGAGTCGAACACGATCGCTTGGATTTACGATCGAGTCGAACACGATCGCCTGGACTCACGATCGAGTCGAACACGATCATCTGGACTCACAATCGTCTGGACTCACGTTCGAGTCGAACACGATCGTGTTAAATACGATCGACACGCACACGATCGCCTCTGACTTACGGTCGAGTTCAGGCGAACACGAGCAACCGCGATCGAGTCGAACACGATCGAGCTGGCCCATCAACAAGATTGTGTCGAGCACGAGCACGATTGCGATCGAATTGAACACGATCGCGATCGATTCGAACTCCATCTCCAGGGCTGCCTTGTCACGAAGGAGCTGCGCTGCCTTATCACTATCTGAAACTTTTCACTTTTCTACTCCTCGTGCCATGCCAACGTTGGGCAACCTTCTGATTTTTGGCTTTGCGGTGATGTGTTGTGTTGCTTTCAGATTCGGTAGCGCTACAAAACTTGGAAGGAGAGGGGAAGGCAAATAAACGACGAGCAAGTAAGAATTCTGAGAGCATGGAACAATCTCCGAAAAAATCGAAGGGGACGCCGACCGCTGGGGTGGGGAGTCAGGAGGCACCGGGGTCTAAGCGGCAACGCACCCCGGTTCCGAGGGGTGCACCTTCGTCAGGCACTCCGTCGACACGTGTTCGGGGCTGTGGACCGGATAAGGCTGTGTTGATGATTGGCGGGCCTGCGGGTCAGGAACGTGTGCCTGGTCCGCAGCAGGGAAGATCTGCAGTGGAGGTTGTGCCCGGACGTAAACCGTCTAGTGAACTTAAACCATCTGGTGAACGTAAACCGTCTGGTGAAACGACTGCTGCGGATCGGCGAGACGATGTGCCCGTGGTTGATCACACGGACAAGTTCTGGATGCTGGATTGGGTGGGGGAGATCGGACAACCATCGAGTGGCCTTGTTCTATATGTGGTCATCAAAGAAAATATTGTGCCGGTTGGCGGCCTGGTGAGGTGGACTGGACAAAATGCGCCGTCTGCAACGTTCGAGTTGACGATGGTTCTGAATGGAAGAGGGGAAAGAATACCGAATGTTAAACACGTCGCTCTTCGATGGGCCAAACACACGGGGTTTGGAAAGTCGCTGGTTGGTGTGTTCAACCCACCAGGGACAACGAAAATGAAGTTGCCTAACCTCGTCGACGTCCTCGGGTTTTTCGACGGTAATGTGATCGCGGGCGAAGAGCCGGTAGTGCATCCAGAAGACCGTATATCGGAGCCTAAATGCGTGCTTTCAAAAACCGTGGAGACAGGGCCTTCGATCACGATCCGCGATACGCCGCCTGGTCCGAAAGCTGGGCAGATTGGAGAGAAGGGTCCGTGCCGCGGACTGGTCGTGCCATCAGCCCCTATGAAGACTAGGCCAACGACGACCAAAGCACCAGTTGCCTTGGGCAGCCGACCTCGCTATGTTGCGGCCACCAAGGGACCTCTCCCCTTGGTGGGTCAGCAGCGCTATGACTACACTGTGCCAAGCCGCGCAGAGGAAGCCCATGAGTTTTTTGAAGATGAGGATGAAGAGAACAGCGAGGCATATTCGGAACGAGCAGGAGGACAGGAACAGTATGCTGCGTGTGTCGGCGGCATGACGAGGCATCCAGGAGAGACAAGTAAAGTGGTTGGACAGGATGAAGACAGTGAGCACACTATGAGCAAATTGGGTGGAGAGGTTGGTCTGGCAGGAGGATATGGGAGCAACTACGAAGGATGTGAGGGGGATGTGCATCCAACACGAGGGGGGGTGTACCACGCGACAGTGGTTGTGGCTGGGCATACAGATGTTGCAGGGCTCGCTGAGCGAAAGAGGAAGCATAGGCAGGAGAGGAGAAGTGCTATGGCTAGTAAACGGGGTAAGCAAGAAGCGGGTGAAGAAAGACAATTGAAAATATTGCCCGTGGATGAGGCGTTCCAGCGAACACGGGAGACTGAGGCAGCCACGAAAAAAAAGCAGCAGCCAAAGAAAAGAAAGGCAAAAGGTGGTGTCATGGAAAAGACTTCCGTTTTTCCAGCGGAACAACCACAATCGGATGAAGAGGCCAGAGGCAAGACAGTTACTAGGCCGCCAAGTTTGCGAAATGTGTCATCGGTGACTTCTTCTGGTGTTCTCAACAAAGGCTTCTTCCTTGAGTTGGACGAGCGTGGGAACCAGTGTCCAGACATGGAATTCATTTCTGTCCAGTTCAATAGAATTCAGGATATCCCCAACGGGGAATTCAGATACAGTCAACGCTATCTTGTGCAGCAGACGATTGATGATATTTATGACGCAATGGTTGCATCGGGTGAGGCTACTATCAGAGAGAGAACGACTGGAGCTGCCGGTGTGAATGTTTGTACATTGTATGAGAAGCCTGTCCTTTTGTTGGTTTCCCTCCGTGATACATTGCATACTGACGCTTCAGGGAGGATTGTGGGAGCAAGGAGGGTGCTGCCCGATGAATTCGACCTCGAATCTGTGAACAAGTACTACTACCACTCTCTCGGCGGTCAGCATAACGTGGCGGCGGCAAGAAGGTATTTTGTTGAACGCCCTGACATCGCACAAGAGCTCCGATTGGATCGCTGGACTGTGAGGCATGTTATTATCCGGATAAGAGCATGGACAATTACGGCACGCTGAGCATTTTCCAGAACGCCAAGGACAAATGGAATACCCCACCGCACCAAATCGTGGTCATCCAGAACATACGGAAGTAGTGGCACGAATCGAACTGTCCTGAAGCTAAAGGCGGCTCAGCGGCAGAAGTAATAGAAAGTTTGCAGGAGAGGCTCTTCGTTTGACCGGGATTCGTAATTTGGTTGACATGTCCCTTACTACTCAATGGAGCGGCCAGTGGTCTGATGCCCTCGGACCCTACATGTTGTTGGCAAGGGCGACAGATGACATTTTCGAAAAGGCGAAACAAGTGTACGCTGCTTGAGAAGCTGGACAATTGCCGGGGAGAGATGCTGTGAAGCCTGCTACCAAACAAGGTGAATCAGGGAAGGCACCGAGGGCTGGACCCGGATTTGAGTTAAAAGGTGGAGTTAGGTATCTGGTTCACTTGGTTCAGGGTACCAAAGGACCGGGTTACCTCGTGGCTGTGCACGATCCGGATATCAGAGTGTGGAAGTCTTTTTCAACGTTTGGGATGCGTGAGCGGCTTCAACTGTTGCGAGACATTCTCACAGGCAATGTAATATTGACTCCTAAGCAAAGTGGAGTTGCTCAACGTGCCAGGAAACATTCAACAGAGACATACGCGGAAATGGTGAAGATTGAAAGAGCAATGTTGAGGATGTTTCACTACTTCGTCTTCATTTCTGACCCTCACAGGAAGTCGTCAGAGTGGACGGAACCATTCTTCAACAACCTTTCCGATTTGTTTGATAAGTACTGTGATGGATTGACGTCCAAGAGGTGGATCGACCAGCGTTGCCATTTCAAAGAGATGAATTTGGTGCGAACGTTCCCGGCTATACTTGAAGGAGAGGAGGAAAAAGGAGAAGAGGGCTTCAAGAAAACAACATCACTTGCTGCGAAGTGCCCCGAAGAGTTCGTGCAGTTTGTCAACAAGTTGCTGCGCAGATGAGAAACCAGGGGTTCGCAAAGCATAAGAATGCCGGGCACGACGAAATATATACATTTCCAAAAGCAGAACGTGAACTCTGTTTTTGTCCCGTTCCAATGGGAACCAAGCAATATTTCAAACGAGATGGATTCGAAGAAAGTATATAGAGTCGTCAAACATCTGAGTTGCCACACGGCCGTGCTGGATTTGTGTCACCCAACCCAGATAGGGGTGTGGACTGAAGAAGTCTTTGATGGYYTMCGGAAGTTCATGRGAAAAYTGGCTGGTSATTATTGGACATTATTGTGCTTTGTTCCGCGGTCTTGCGAGTATACATTTTTCAAGCGAGTTACAAGTTGGGAGATTGACATTCACTTGTCTATTCTAAAGTGGACGCGTCAGCAACAAACGAAGGCGAAGCATTCATATAAGGTTGCGAACTTGCCTTTGGAGGACACAGACAGAATGGTTGTCATCATGTGCTCCAATGATGGGGATTATCACCGCAACACTATTCTCTTGCTTGAAGACATTCCAGCAAGCACTCCAGCTGCAGATCGATCATCTGGCGAGCAGGCGGGTGACTTATCAGCACTTGTGCGCAGAGAGAGAAGGCCAAAGATGTTGGTTGATGTCGTGCAGAAGAACTTCACGCCCACAAAGTTGAAAATGGCAGGTATGGAGCCAAAAGAGAAAATTTTGTACGAAGGTATGAAAATGGAGCCAAATGCGATGGTGGAGACATTGGAGCATTTTTGTCCTACGGATGAGGCGGTTGTTTTCCTGAGAAAAGGTCATGCGGCGTTGATTTGCGAGTTGTTAAAGAGTCCCCGTGATTGCATTGTTTTGGAAGGGGAGGGTATGAAGTTCGAGTTTCTCGTTCAATTCGTCAACAGGATGGTCAAGAGTGGAGGTTACTTCACCAAATTTGTTAAGCCGCCTCCTCAACATGATGGAAAGCGTGATCTCGTCTACAAAGTCGGCCAAAACATCGTCAATATTTGGGAGTTTCTTTTCGAGACTAAGTCACAAAACAGAGGGGAACGTGCATATGTCGCCAGAAGGCGAAAAATGGAATCACTTCTGAGGGGGTATCATAAGGCACCGGCGGAGACGGAAGTTGCATTTCTAGACCGTTTGGAGATGATGTACTTCGACGAACATATCGGGGCGTTTACAATCGCAGCTTATGCAACTTGTTTTGGGGAAGGCTTCGATGCTGAGGACTCAGAGGAAGAAAGTCAAGATGTTACTTTGCAAGCGGCTTTGGCAGATGCGAGGCAAAAAGTTTGTAGCTCGACTTCGCAGAAGATGGGTGCGCCGGGCACATCGTCCGGTTCTGGGGGGGCTTCAAGTATGGCAGTTACAACGGACGGTTTTAACATACCAGTTACATGGCGGGCAACACAACAACGCTATCTTCCAGCGCAGTTCGGGATGATCCGAAGGTGCAGGCAATGCTCTCCCCAGAGGTTATGGCAAGTTTGTCAGCACTTGCACATAGCCCGATTACTGTTTTGGAATTGCTACGCTCTCAAACTCCTCAACAACCTCCATCTGAGCCTTTGGAGTACGAGATTGACAACATCATCCCTCCGGACATTGACGGCTTCCTGGACCTAGTGTGCCGAGACGATTATAAGGTGATGTCTGACAACGTATGGGGTCATCACATTATATGGCACCCCCACCACTTTCAACCTGCATTGGCGAGAGGGAACTGGGTAATTGCTATAAAAGAAGAAGGGGAGTGGCAATTTTGCCTCCACAGACGTATGTCACAATCGAAGTTTGTCACACACGCAAGAAATCAGATTGGCAAGCGACTACTGCGACTTAATCCGAATGTTTCTCAATCAAGACTGGATGCAAGGACAAAAGAAATTTTTCAGGAGTTCAAAACATCTCGATAGCTTGAGTATCTGAAAGAGTTCTATGATCGAGAAACAAGTCCAGCTTTTTGGTATAATTGGCGTATCGAAGAGGAACTTCAAGACAAAGTTGGGGAAAGGAAAGGAGCGAGCGGCGATGAGAGTGGCAAGGGATCAGGATCAGGCGGCGGTGCGCTTGGCAAGAGAACAAGATCAAGCGGTGATAAACATGGCAAGGGATCGGAACCACGGGGCGGTGCCCGTGGCAAGGGCCTGGGACCGAGCATCGGTGCAAGTGGAAAGCCAATAAGTCATGGTGAACTGCAAAAACACGAAATGTGTCAAGGGCGTCAAGCAACAGAGGGAAAGGTATCAGGACCAAGCRGCGRTGCACATGACAAGGGATCGGGTTCGCCTCTGGGATYMGGACCAAGCAGCGGTGCACATTRCAGGGGATCGGGTTCGCCTCTGGGATTAGGACCAAGCGGCGGTGCACATGGCAGGGGATCGAGAGGCGATGCAAGTGGCCAGGATTTGGGAGGAAGCGGCGGTGCAAGCGTCAAGGGCGTAAGTCATGGAGAACTGCCGAAATGTGTCAAGGACGTCCTTCCGGATGACCAAGTTTGGGCGACCACTGTGTTGGCGAGCGAGAGTGTTACTGCGGAAGTGGATAATGCTGGTGCACTTGCAGAATTAGAGATGCCATCGTTGGACATGCCAGCTGAGAAAGATGAGCATGAAGTCTCTCTGGACATGAAGAATGAAAGCGCGATTGCAAGTGCAAAGGAAACTGTCAATGTACAGGTTGTCGAAGAAGATGAAGGACATATAGTACTAAGTACACGGGAGCAACATACGCTTGTACCGCCTGAACTTATGGTTGCAAAATCAGAAGCACAACACTCTGCTAACCTCGTGATATTTATCGACGAATCTCCTTTTACACCATCGCATGGTGCGATAGAAGGTCGTGTTGAAGACAAAACGTTAGTAAGCCAGCGAGGTGAGCACGTACTTATCTCAAAGGGAATATCTAATACTGTATGCGGATTAGGCAGTACATGCACTCATCTCATAGGAACTAATTTTTTGCCTAGGTTTGCAACCGTGCGCTCGGTAATGAGAAGAAATGAAGTAGAATATTGTGTATCTCTTATTTGCAATTATGTGGAAAATTGAACTTAAACTCATAATTTTTTGTCTTGTCAATCATTGTCGTTTTATATTGCTGAACATGCAGGGCGACGAAAAGAAATGTGGAAAACAACGCATGTACGTTCGCAAAGGCAGAGTGAGAAAAATCTTATTCGTCGTGGCTTGCAAGCCTTATCGACTTTGTCGTTATTGCCCAAAAAAGAGAGAATAAGACTTACACCCATGACATTTCCATCTATGAAGCCAACTGACCTAAGGATGTTTAAAGCTGTTGGAATAAGCCTTAGAGAAGGGAAGAAATTGCATCGCGAAGGTTGCAGTTTATCTATTATGGATGGCAGCTCTGATAGCGAAACAGATAAACAACAAAAAACATGAACTCGGGTCTACGTCGTACTTCACATAACGAAAAGTTTGTTTTTGTATGAAGTCTTAGTCGTTCCATTATTGTTTATATGTGTGTTTGTATGCAGTTCATGACCCTTCGTTCCAGATTCCTTTAGCAACAAAACGTCTCACCGTAGAAGAAAAGGAGTATCTTGACATGATTATAGGCAGCAGCGAAGACAATGAAGCATACGGCATTGTCGATCACAAGGGGAGCTGGAAGGTGGGAAAGGAAGACGTCATGGTCGTCGTCGAGGATGGGAAATGACTAAATGACGAAGTCGTCAATTTGTACCTGCTAGCCGTCCAGATCACCAATGACTACATCAAGGTTGATTCGGCATGTATAGAAGTGACAAGAGATCATGAAAACTTTTGTAGTATTCCTTTTGTGTGCATTTTCAATTCTTTTTTCTTCACTCGATTGTCAGGTCCTTCGAGGTTTGAAACCGCATATTCCGAAGGGATGAAATGGCTGAAGGTTACAAATCTTTTTTATTATGACTTAGTGATTATCCCTCTTCATTTTGGAAATCACAGGGCCTTAGCTTATGTCAGCATAGACGGTCCAAACTGTAAATTCCACCTCATAGACTCTCTCCCTCGTGTTGACTATGTTTCAGTCCTTGAACGTTTGGAAGATTTTTTCAAAGCGGAGTTTTATCGACACAATCTTCACGAAAGATATCATGTGGACGGGCCTACATCCTCCTTTGATACATCAGTAGATGAGATTCCTGCTCAAGAGGATCCTTGTAGTTGTGGTGTTTTTATGTTAGGTTTTGCATCTTTGCTTGCAAGAGGTCACTTCCCTCCACTTGCTTTCTCATAAACCAATATTTCTTATATGAGATTTAGAATAACATTTGACATTTTGTCCATGGTTAGATAGGCAAATCAATGAGGTGCAACTAAAGCTACAGTCCGTAGTTAATATTTTGTTGACGAGATTGACATGTTTACTAAGTGTAAACATTCGAGGTAAAAACTTGACATTGTATAATATTTTGAGCACAAGCTACACGGGAGCATGATTGTTTTGAACTTGTATAATCATGACCGTCACATTAAATTTTTCCTTCAACTTTTCATACATGAGCATTGTTTTGTCGTTCCTTCGACTTTGCATTGCTAAGCTTTGATATATGAACATTATTTCGTCCTTATTTTGCTTTGTCGTTATTTCGCTTTGTCGTTATTTTGCTTTGGCGTTATCTTGCTTTGTCGTTATTTTGCTTTGTCGTTATTTCGTCTATAATTTTCCCATTTCGTTCTGTCATTTTACAGTTAAAAAAAAAAAGTGAACATGAAAACAATTTCACTTATAACGAAAACACCGTTTCTTTTCGCTGCTCGTTACTCCATGTCTGGCACTGCACAAGATATTCCAGCTATATCCTAGAACTGCATACTCAGTTTTCAAAACAACCTTGGCACACCCCAATGACCGCTTTCCAGGGCTTTCTCTGTATCTTAGTTTTTATGACTGGAGTATGAAAATTAGTGTAGGGTGTGAGGTTGAGTATCACAAATAGGGAGCATAAAGAAAAATCGAGGTTGAGTATCACCCCAATTACCCCAATTACCGCTTTCGAACAAGAAAGAGACATCCCGAACGTCGGCAACCCTTCATATATATATATGCAGGTTTGCCGGCGTTTGGCACGGGCCGAACGCGGACAAAAAAAAAAAGAAAAAAAAAACGTTTTCAAACAATTCCAAAAAAACAATATGTTATAGAGAAAAGTGAACTAAACAACATTTGTCTGGGCATTACATCCAAATTCTTAACCAAATTTGAATGAAAAATCAAATACAGAAAATAAACACTACGATAAAAATAAGAAAAAATAAAAAGAGAATTAAAATGAGTGAGTGTGCCAGCACCTTTTCAACACCGCCATCTTTGTCGATTTTTAATTATTTTTTGGCATTGACAAATGCCATAAAAATTTACAGATATGTGGTTTACATAATCAATAACTCATTAAAAGTTTTTCAAAAAATAATAGAATTGTTTAGGCCCCGAAATAAAGTGAAAACAAAAAGTAAAAAGTGAAAAAAAACAAAATAGTGAGTGGGCGAGCACGTTTTGACACCCCCATCTTTGACGATTTTTAATATTTTTTTAGCTTAGCAGAATGGCTTAAAAGTTTATAAGCGTGTATTTTACAACATAGAGAACTCACAAAAATAAATTTAGAAAACAAAACTTATTTTTCGGCCCCTAAGCAATTTTTGGCGGGGGCCGAACCTAGAGGTGTTCGGCCCCCGAACCGGATCCCCAACGCCCGAACGTTCGGGGGCCAGCCCGGGGGCCCCCGAACGTTCGGTCAGGTAACCCTATATATATATATATATATATCGTCACAAATAGAACTGCCCAGTAAACCGTAGGCAGAGAGAGAGAAGAGGACAACAAACGAGGGGCTGTGACAATTATATATATATATATATATATAGGGTAACCGACGTTGGGACGGGCCGAACACCCGAACGTATGGGACCCCTTTGGGGATGCGTTCGGCATTTCAGGCCGAACGAGGACCCAAAAAAATATATATATATATATAGTCATTAAAAACATCTGAAAAAAAGATATGTTATGGAAAAAAATAAATTAAAAAAGATTTTCCAGAGCATAACATCCGAATCCCTTTCCAAATTTGAAATACAAATAAAATACGGGAAACAAATACTTATAATAAAAATAAATAAAAATAAAAAGAGAATTAAATTTAGTGAGTGCGCGAGCATGTTTTCGACACCGCCATCTTTGACGATTTTTTTTTTTTTTTTGGAATAGCGAAATGGCCTAAACATTTACAGATGTGTACTTCACATAATGAAAAACCCACTTAAAAAGTTTCAAAAAAATCATAAAATTTTTAAGACCCCAAACTAAAGTGAAAAGAAAAAGTAAAAAGTAAAAAAATACGTGGGCGAGCACGTTTTGACCTTGCCATCTTTGGCGATTTTTAATTCTTATTTGACTTAGCCAAATGACTTGGAAATTTACAGGCATGTACCTAACGTCATAGAGAACTCCTAAGAAACAATTCAGAAAAACATAATTATTTTAAAAACCTGAAATAATTTCTGGCAGGGGCCGAACGCCGTCGGATTCTGACCCTGTAAGGGACCGCGGATGCCCGTACGGAGGTCTGCCCGGGGACCTCCGTACATACGGGCTGGTGACCCTGTATACATATATATATGTATATATATATATATATATATATATATATACAAGGTTACCTGACCGAACGTTCGGGGGGGCCCGGGCTGGCCCCCGAACGTTCGGGCGTTCGGGGTCCCGTTCGGGGGCCGAACACCTCCAGGTTCGGCCCCCGCCAAGAACATTTTCGGGTCCTAAAAATACATTTTTGTTTTCTGATTTTTTTTTTTGAGTTCTCTATGATGTAATCTCCACGTCTATAAATTTTGAAGCCATGCTGCTAAGCCAAAAAAACATTAAAAATCGTCAAAGATGGGGGTGTCAAATCGTGCTCGCCCACTCACTATTTTGTTCTTTTTCACTTTTAACTTTTTGTTTTCACTTTATTTTAGGGCCTAAACAAATTTATTATTTTTTGAAAAGTTTTTAATAAGTCATTGATTATGTAAACTACATATCCGTAAATTGTCAGGGCATTTGTCAATGCCAAAAAATAACTAAAAATCGGCAAAGATGGCGGTGTCGAAAAGGTGCTGACACACTCATGCATTTTACTTTTCTTTTTATTTTTTCTTATTTTTATCATAGTGTTTATTTCCTGTATTTGATTTTTAGTTCAAATTTGGTAAAGAATTTGGATGTAGTGCCCAGGCAAATGCTGTTTAGTTTATTTTTCTCCATAACATATGTTTTGTTTTGAAGTTTTTGAAAATTTTGTTTTTTTTGTTTTTGTTTTTGTTTTAGGTCCGCGTTCGGCCCGAACGGCCGAACGCCTTCCGAAGGGGTCCCGTACGTTGGGGCGTTCGGGTTCGGGCGTTCGGCCTGTCCTGAACGCTGGCAACCCTATATATATATATATATATCGTCACAAACAGAACTGCCCGGTAAAACCGTAGGCTGAGAGAGAGAAGAGGACAACAAACGAGGGGCTGTGACAAACTATTTCGTCGGAGTTTCACCGACTCATCAAGAGGCGATATATATGTATATATTTATATATATATTTATATATATATATACAGGGTAACCGGCGTTCGGGACGGGCCAAACGCCCGAACGTATGGGACCCCTTGGGGATGCGTTCAGCCGTTCGGGCCGAACGCGGACCAAAAGAAAAAAAAATCAAAAAAATCAAAAAAATCTGAAAAAAAAGATATGTTATGAAGAAACATAAACTAAACAAGATTTGCCTGAGCATTACATCAAAATTCCTTGCCAAATTTAAAATAAAAATAAATTACGAAATACAAATACTAATAATAAAAATAACAAAAAAAAAAAAGAATTAAATTAAGTGAGTTCGCGAGCACGTTTTTGACACCGCCATCTTTGGCGATTTTTCTTTTTTTTTTGGAATAGCTAAATGCCCTGAAAATTTAGATATGTGTACTTCACATAATGCAAAATACACAAGAAAGTTTCAAAAAATAATAAAATTGTTTAGACTCTGAACTAAAGTGAAAACAAAAAGTAAAAAGTGAAAAAAAACATGGGCAAGCACGTTTTCACACCGACATCTTTGGCGATTTTTAATTCTGATTTGGCTTAGCCTAATGACTTGAAAATTTCCAGACGTGTACCTCACGTCATAGGGAAATCACAGAAAACAATCCATAAAAAAAAAAGTATGTTTAGGGCCCGAAATTATTTTTGGCGGGGGCCGAACGTCGTCGGGTTCGGACCCCGTACGTACAGAGGTCCCTTGGCCGAGCTCCGTACGTACGGGCGTTCGGGGTCCCGTCGGGTTCGGACTATATATATGTGTGTGATATGCGCTACATGCATATAAAATTTCAAGGTATTTTACCACGTCAAATCAAAATAAAAAATAACCAAAAATGGCAATGTCAAAACGTGCTTGGCCACTTTTTTTTTCTTCACTTTTCATTTTTTGTTTTGATTTTATTTTGGCGTCTTAAATATATTATTATTATTATTTTTTTTTTCATGAGCTTAATATTATGTGAGATACACATCTTTAAATGCTCAGAGCATTTTGCTATCCCAAGAAGAAATGAAAAATCGCCAAAGATGACGGTGTCAAAAACGTGCTCGCCCACTCACTAATTTTTATCCTTTTTTTTTTTGTAATTTTTGTTATCATTATTTTTTCTTATTTTATATTTTAATTTGCAATTTAGTAACGAATTCTAATATAACATTGAGGCAAATATTGTTCGTTTTATTTTTCTGCATAACATATTTTTTTTTTAGTGTTTTTTTTTCAATTATTGGATTTATTTTTATTTTATTATTTTTATTTGGTTTTAGGTTCGTGTTAGGCTTCAACAGCCGTACGCATACCTAAGGAAGGCCGAACATTCGACAGGTTCGGGTTTGGGAGTTCGGCTGAACATGAAAGTTGACAAACCTATATGAGCTCGGTCGAATCCTGTATTGTATATACTATGTTACAGAACGTAAACGTACGGGGCCTTTTCGTGCGGAACGTACAGGTAATATCTGTACGTGGAACTTGTACATCTTGTACGCCCTCATACGAAAAGGAGAAAAAGAAACAAAACAAAACAAACAAGTCGTGTAGGCCATAACGTACGAGTAAGGAGTACGACATATACTCATACGAGGATGAGTACAAATCACAACGTACGTGCAGTTCCAGATATGGATTTGTTATTTCCCAATAAAACTTCTCGTCTAGTCCAAGTCATGGATTTATTTGATGCAGTTCCATAAAACTTTTTGTGAGAACAACCCTATAATAGAATGATATTCCAATTAAATTTTTTCATAAACTCCTACGTTGGGATTGTACTCACCCTCGTACACGTACGAGTCGTACTACTAACTCGTACGCTACATGTACACTAGGTCCTGTATGACTTTTTTTGTTTTTGTTTTTTGCTTTTTCAAATTTGAATAAGAATCTGCAGATAATGTTTAGTTAAATATTGCTTGTATTGTGCTATTCCAGCACATATTTGTTTTTCGGATTTTTTTGATGGTTTTTTTCCTTCATACGGGGGAGTATAACACGTAAAGGTTCCCGTATAGATATTACTTGTACATTTTGTATGGAAAGGCCCCGTACGTGTACGTTCAGTAACGTAGATAAACTTACCAAGACTTTTATTTTATTTCAAGCACGTATTTCAAAGAAGAAACGACACCCGATTCAAGGAATCAAAGTTTTGAAGTAAGAAGAAAATTTTTAAGAATTGAATGACATTTTTTAAAATGGAATAAAAATTTAAAATTTAGAGTGAAATTTCATTACAGAATTATTATTTAAATCTCAAAATTTTATCTCATCATACTTACATCCAATACTGAGACTTATGGCTAGGAAGATCTTATTCCGGGCCGGTCCTGCCTGGCCGGGCACCCGGGCGTGATAACTGGGGTACCTTGGCGTGTAAAAAAGAATAAACAATAATAGACATAATAAGAATAAACTGTTTAAATTATTTTTTGCGCTCTCCTAAAGGATCCTATATCCGGGCTCATTTCGATTTTTGCGAGTTCGTTTTCAAAGGGGGGGATATAAATTGATTTCAAAGGGGCTAAAGAAGTTTAAAGAGCATGTCCTTGTATAATTTTATTATTTTCTTTTTTAAAAAACATAAATGCATTTATCAAAGTTTTACAATAATAATTACCTCACTATCTTCGAAAAATATTAGAGTCGATCATACAAACATATTTTTATTAAATAAGCTTTTAAAGTCTATTTCCATACGTAATATAGAACCAACAAAGATCCTTACTTTATTTGGTCAAATCAACATGACATTGTGAAATTCATATAGGTTATTGTCGTCTCTTTTGGTGAACTGATCGACCTTCCTTGATTCGATATAAACATATCAAGATTTTTTGACAAATATCGCCTAAGCTACAGATTGTCAAATTTCCTCTTTGTAACTATTTTTCAAATCAGGAGAGCAAGGAAGCTATGTTGGTAAGATTTATAAAGATGTAATACAGGAATAACGCAAATGTGCAACGTTTACAAAAAATGGGAAAAAAAAGGTACAAAAAAAAAATAAATGTATTAATTTTTCGTGGTCTGATTGTCGTGCAAGGAGGCATAGCCTCACTTCTCCAGGCAATCCAATATGCATTGTTGATACTCTAATCATATGTAAGGTGAAGAAGTGTACGAATAAAGAAAGAAACTAGATTACGTAAGTAAGGAAACGAAAATACAACAAAAAATATATTTTTTATCAAACAAAGACTGAATAGTTTAAGACTCTAGAAAGGAGTAGAAGACTGTACATCAAGCACACGAATGTACGTCAGATACATAGTGAACAACAACAGGGACAAGGCCCAAATACAACTGTAGAGATCATCAAAGCAACCGCTCATTATAGCGGTTGGTCAACAATGGTCAATTTTTTTCACCAGGTCAACCAGTGGTTGGTCAACCATGGTGAAAAGAAATAGCGATGGCGTCACTGGTGACGAAATGGACATGACTGACCGCCTTCCCAACAACCACCACCACGAACCAATCGTTCCCTCGGTCACGCCGACGCCGTTCAGGCGAAAGAGGACTATCGAATGCACCATTGCGCTAATTTAAGTTGTCGTCCCCTCTCTCTATCTACGCCACACTGAAAAAACGCTATCAGGAGGCCACGGAAAGCCCGAGAAAAACCCAAGGAAAAACCAAACAAAAAACGCTATCAGGAGGCCACGGAAAACCCCTGAAAAACCAACGATAGACCAAACAGAACAAAAAAGCCAAACAACCCGTATTTTCCAACATCACTGCCATTTTGGCTTCCTTACTAGACTATGAATGGCAGTTCGCCCCCCTCCATCAACTATCGCTCGTTCTTCGGAATCTGCACCGTGCCAAGAAAAGGAAACTTTTGCCGGATCGTCAATCTACAGCCAAGGAAAGTCCAACTTTCCTCACCCCTGTCTGTGTGTTTGAGGGCCAGCACTCTGTCATAACACTCCTCAAACTTTTTCAAGACCATTAGCGCCTTCTCTTTCTCTCCCTTTCTCCTCGGGTTATAGACCGCAAACAATGACACATCGTCGACGAACCTCATTCCACCAAATGCCCGTCTCTGACTCCCTAAAGAAATTGGAAAGTCTCACTCACTTTTTGCACACATCAGGCATGCCAACGGGGGGCTCGAGCTTTTCCCCATTGGTATGCCGGTTACTTGCTGCAGCAGCATCCCACAAGCTCTGGTGAAACAAAATTCCAGTTCAAAGTAAACAAAGGAGACAATGTACTCAAAAGAAACAAAGTCCCAACCCTCCAACTGTCGACACTTACTCAACCTCGCCCGTCTACCTCTCTTTTGTACAAAATCCCTTCAAAACCTTTTTCGGAAAACCACTACACGATCCACTCAATAGCTGACTTAATCGACGAGTGAGGAAGTCGACTAAACATATCCTTTATATCGTATGATGCTCCCAAAATCCTGACATCACCTCTCTGCTTCCCAAGCGGATCGTTCAACTGCCTCAATTTACCCTTCAAACCAGATACCGATCTCAAATTAAAGTGTCCAGACTCAGGCAAGGAGTATAGGAGCCCATTTATATATTTTGCCACTTTTTTGCAAGCCATAACTGATGGCTCACTGAATGTGGGGCAAATAGGGCGATATTTTGCAGTATCTTTATGTTTGGGTAACACATACGTGTTTCCTACTTTGCCCTTACTGTCCCAGTTTCCATGAGCGTACAACCCCCTCTTCTCATACTCCAGCTTTGCTCAGCTTTGCTGTCGAAAGCATCTGATCTTCATCCGAAGCACATACACGATACCCATCACTCAACAAAAACGTTTCCTCCATACCATTGTAGTAGACTTGTGGGCACAGAACCAGAGTATCCCTTGGATTACGATCCAGGGGAGCCCTCACCAAGCCTTCAAAACGATCACGAAGCGTCGTCGCTAGCTTTATTTTATTTTCAAATCCCGGGTCCTGGTTTGAAACCAAACAATCGCTGACGTCTTTGTTATCACATATGAGCTCATCTTGGGTCAATTTCAGGTTGCCACCCCATGAACAGAAAGTCTCCGTCAGCTCCTCCCTCAAGATCCGATCTCGATGTTTATTCTCAAATTTGGGTAGGTTCTTCGCATTCTTCACAATATCCGGAACATCTTTCAGCTCACTCAGACGGAAATGCACGTGCCCATCCTTCTTAGGGTATGTCATACCAGCACATGTACAGCTGGAAACATGAATCGATACAAAATGTCGATGGTTGTGGAGGATATCACCCATCGTAGGATTCTTCCTCCATACAACGAGTGCCCGATACTTTACCATTTCCTTCAGAGCAACTTCCATACTCGAACTACCCACCTTCCTCTCTACTACTCGCATTACCTCACTCTTCTTAATTTTGTGGTCATACCGAACTTTAACAATGATCCTAGTTGTTACATTCAGGTCAAATTTATTCCGAATCACCCTCGAAATCATACATCGTGCCTGCGACCAGCTGCGCTTTGCTGTAAACGTTTTTACGACAATGTAATACCGGACAAGTTCAGTCAAACTCTTATACTACAATTCTCTTTGTTTTCGTCGCTTCCTAAGCATCCGTACCAAATCCTCCTGAAGTGCCAGTGTTGCAGGTGAAGCTTCGATGACTTTGCGCAAAGTAAATACCCCCTAAGTCTCCAACACTTTCTTGCACCGCTTCAGTGGACTAGTCCCACGTCCAAACTTAATTCGAGACTCCCCGAATAATCTTCTCACTAACTTCCATCCATCCGACCAGACATTCCCACCATTACTCTCTACTTGAACGACACCTCTCCTTCACGTTAGATCGCGCAATAGGTCAACGATCCTCACGGTACTAGTCTCACCAATCCGAAGCTCGAGGAGTTTCCCACAATCTCTCTCAAACTTGCCAATCCTTGCGCGTATTGATTCAACTTGCTTCCCTCGTTCTTTCCTTCCGGACCAGTGTCTAGATTTTTTAGTAGCATGTCTCGACTTGACCGATCTAATGTTCAATGAGAGAGACCAGTCTTTAATCAAAGCAGTCTCCACAGCCTCCAACTCTTTCCGATCATTACTGTTGAAAACGGGTAGAGCAACGTACTTGTGAGCACCAACCTTCCCCAACCAGTTGTACACTTTCCTAGCACGCCTAGATAAGAATATACACACATTGTTTTGGCTCGACAAGGTCGAAGGTCCCCCTATCTAACTCATCATTCTAGTAATTCACAAATTTCCCTCCCCATCTCACTTTCCCCAACAGAATCAATCCAATGACAGTCGCTCTAAACTGCCTCTCAACATCCTTACTCTTCCCCAGCTGCAGTCGACGTAGATCACTTAGTTCAGCCGCCTTCTCGAGAACGTTATCGCAACGACAAACGCCTCACTCCGATTCATCCTCGCTCAAGAACTGTTCTGACTCCGAGGACGCAGGCTTGGCTTCCTCTTTTATCGAAACCCCTTTGCTAGATCTCGTGGCGACTCGAGGAGTCACGAACAATGGGATGTTTGACGGATCATAGGCCACGACTGCCTTACGAATGAGCAATCGTTTGATCGCCATTTCATGATTGCCATACGCAATCTTCTCTCGCCGGCACGCCTCTTTGAGTTCGTCGATGGTAAACGCGTCATAAAACTCACTGCAGTCTTGTTTAAACTTCTCCTTTCCACCCGGTCCACAAGACGCCTTGATGTGTTTCAGCGACAGATCAATCTTATTCGGTGTGCTAGATGTTGCCACTTCCTTCGACACATCGCCTCTGATTGACTCAAGGTAGGCCTTCGCCTCATCTGAAATCTTAACGTTGGTTCTCTTCTCTGGAGTAGTCATCGGGGGGCTGTTCCCGATTGGCAAATCCGGGCCGCATTTCCTCTTTTCCACCAGCTCTAGCTTCGCCGCCTGCTTGCGTAAAGCTAAAAGTTCTTCGTCCTCCGTCTCCCCCCAGAGGTACGCTGCGCAATCCATCTACGTAATCGTTCCTTTTCGTCTTCTGCTGGATCCGTCCGGCTCATCGTTCTCACAATTTTTTTCCCTTTAATCGCGTATCGCTCTAAGTCTTCCTCCTGTTCCTTTTTCATTTCACCACGAATTATCCACATTAACCTCACGTCCCTCTTTTCTTCTTGCCGCCGTCTCTGTTCCTCCCTCAGAGCTCTCCTAGCTTCTTTCTCTCGTCGCGCCTCATCGTCCACCCTCCGTCTTTCCTCTTCCCTTTTCATGTTCGATTGTCTTTCTTCTGCCATTTGCACGAAATACTCCCGTATGAGAGTATTGGTATCCTCGGTGTTCCGCCCACGCTCGTTACTGTCTGTCGATCTACTTCTCCGAAAAGCAGCATCCCCTCCGGTTGCGGTTCTTCCCATCCGTTGTGCAGTCGGTGGTGGTGCCAAAGGCACGAAAGCTCTACCCTGCACCCTCGCTCTCCAGGATTTTGTGCAATCACTGATGAAATGACCACTTTCACCACATTTATAATACCGCCGCCCATCCGGCAGAAGAGCACCGCCTCCTTCATGACCACGCCTCGACTCCACTTCGTCGCTCATCTCGACGTAAATCTCTTCTGTCAAACCACAAATTCTTCACACAACTACCGAAGTCGCCCTTCGCACCAAGCTTCTTGTAATACTACGTCGCCACCTCCACTGGGTACGATCGCCCAGTTGGTTGCGACCCTTGATGATAGGAGTAGAAGACTGTACATCAAGCACACGAATGTACGCCAAATACACAGTGAACAGCAAGAGGGACAAGGCCCAAATACAACTGTAGAGATCATCAAAGCAACCGCTCGTTATAAACCACCACGTCAACCAGTGGTTGGTCAACAATGGTCAATTTTTTTCACCACGTCAACCAGTGGTTGGTCAACAATGGTCAAAAGAAATAGCGATGGCGTCACTGATGACGAAATGGACATGACCGACCGCCTTCCCAACAACCACCACCACGAACCAATCGCTCCCTCGGTCACGCCGACGCCCTTCAGGCAAAAGAGGACTATCAAATGCACCGTTGCGCTAATTTAAGTTGTCATCCCCTCTCTCTATCTACGCCACGCTTAAAAAACGCTATTAGGAGGCCACGGAAAGCCCCAGAAAAGCCCAAGGAAAGACAAAAAAAAAACCGCTCCTAGGAGGCCACAGAAAGCCCCAGAAAAACCAACGAAAGACCAACAGAACAAAAAAGCCAAAAAACCTATATTTTCCAAAAAAATGGGAATTGTGAAGGTACCCGGCCGAAGCACCCCACTCATATTTCACGGTACTCCGCTCTACAAAAGTTCTCTAGAAACGGCCACCGAAGTAATTCTCAAAGTAACAAAGGACAAACACTGCTTACATATCAAGGACGTAACCTGGTCCACACATATGTAGAAAGGTTTCGAGTGCAAGTGAGTACATGCAAAAAACAATAAGCAAATGTTTGTCTCAATTCATGAATTGCAAATGCTGAAAGCTATGAAAGCATAGTAAGCAAAACTTAGAGAAAGAAAAAAAGTGACTCAACTTAATTTATAATATACACATTAGCTATGTAGCACACCAAACATGTTCGGAGCTTTGTCGAACGTTTGAATATGTTGGGGTGTTCAGTCGAACGTCTCCCGAACGTGTTCGACCGAACATATTTCAAAAAAAAAATAATAATAAAAAATTGTTATGGTTTTTAATTCGTAACTCGAGTTTGGTTACTAATTTAAGCATACCTCCCAGCCAATTGATGTTTGTAGTACTTGTATTATTATTTTACATAAGGTATATTGTTTTCAGATTTTTCTGAGAACTTTGTTTTTTTTTATAAATAGTTTAATGTTCACATTCGGAGGGTTTCGGCGCTCGATTGCGTTCATTCGTAAACATTCGGGTTCGATCACCGACCCCCGAACCTGTATACGAGGCTACACAGCGCATTAGTATAAGAAAAATCAAAACACCTACACTCGCTATGAGGTAGGCAAAAAAAAAAATCCCACAAGAAATGAAAGATAAAAAAATATTTCATCATTCCAAAGTTTTTCCAATTTTAAAATTTCAAGTTTCGTTTAACAAGTTTTCAACGAAAAATGAGTTTTCACTTTGAACTACATCTATTTTTTTGTGCACGTTTGGATAATTTTATGAAATGTATTAATAAAAATTTTATTCTGCTACAACCTGGGCAACCAGTGGGGATGTTCACATCACCTTGTTTGCTCGGGAGGCAAGTGTGTACAAGTGCCAAAGAAGGTCTCAGGCTCCTAAAAAACAAAAAAAAAACAATGAAAAAACACTATGTTATGCAAAATCATAAACTAAATAATTGTTGTTTTAAGGAATTTCTTACCAAATTTTAAACAAAAACTAAAGTTAAAATAACGATTAAGAATATATTATTATTTTACTTTTTATTTTTTATTGTTTTCAGTCTGATTGCGGTCTCGGGCCACTCTCGTAGCCTAGGCTGCAACAAATATTTCTAATTGAGATTGGATTAACATATTTATGATCCAAACCCCTTACAACAGAATGATAGTCTAATTAAAATTGTTAATAAACTCATCTAAACTGTTGTTCTAATTGTACCATGTTGTTTAAAGAAAAAGGTTAAGTTACCGAGCCGAATGCTTGAAGGCACCCAAACCAACCTCCAAACGGTTGGTCATTTGGGTTGTCTCCCGGGGCCTATCCCCGCAGGGGTTTGGGCCCCACGAAACCCCGAGCCCTGTTTAGAAACGTATTTTTTTGTTTTTAATTTATTTATTTACTACCGACACTTCATCTGGTAAAGGTCCTTTCCTTCTATTTTCAGGTCATTCCATTGAGGAAAAAAAAGTTAGAAATTATCAAAGCTAGAGGGGGCGAATAAACATAGAAACTTTTTTTTTTTTTTCTCTTTCTATTTTTTTAAATTTTATTGTTTAACATTATTAATCAATCAATAAGTCAATCAAAGAAGTTGCCCATGCACACACCTACAAACACACACACCTATGCGTGTTCGACTCACTGTATTTTTTTGTTTCAACTTATTTTTTATGGTACCAGTTGGGCCGCTCGGAACACCTTATTTGTCCATGCGGCCCGACCGTGCAAAAACGAAATAAGATTTCAGCAAAAAAAAAAAAAAAAATCTCTGAAAATAAATTATGTTTTGCAGAAAGATAAACTGAGCAATATTTACATCAGGGTCTAATCAAAATTATTTACCAAATTAAAAACATTTTTCTTTTTCCAGCTATGGTCGGGCAAGTGGTCGTGGCCCTTTTTAGTAGCCTAAATCACCTAATTTTTTTATTGATTTATTGTTGGGAGAGGGGTTTCCCCCCCCCCTGATATACATAGAAACATACACACACACACACATTCACACCCTCACGCATTGGACACACTGATTGGTTGATTGATTGATGGATTGATGGATTGATTGATTAGTGGGGGAGGGGTTGCCCCCCCCTTCCTGCACGCACACACATCACTCATACCTGAGCTCGTTCGATGCACTGTTTTTTTTTAAATGTTGATTGATTGATTGATTCGTGGGCGAAGGGTTCCCCCCCCCCCCCCCCCCCCGATGTGCACGTACACACACACACATACACACACACACATACACACTCACATACACACACACACATACACACACACACACATACACACAGACATACATCCGCACGTTCGAGACTTTTTTTTCCTTAACTCTTGTTATTTTTGTTTATTGATTGATTGATCGATGGGGGAGGGGTCCCCCCCCCACTCCCACCCCTACCCCCTTCCCCTTCAGCACTGCACACATACACACACTTACACACTACCACACATACACATACACACATACACACGCTCGCGAGTTCGCTGCATTGTGTTTGTTTGTAATTTTTTTATTTTTTTGATTAATTGAATGATTGATTGATTAATTCATAAGGGAGGGGTCAACACGAAAACTTTCTCGTCGCTTTTGAAAATAAATGAAAAAATATGCACTGTAAAGAGACCCCCCTCTACAATACATAAAAAAAAAGGAAAAAGTAATAATCGGGTTTCGAAAGAGCTTTTACACAACGGTCCCGAACATGCGGTCGTTTGGGTTCGAACGTTCAGCAAAAGACGAATGGCGATAACCCTACATATAGAGATACGTTATTTTTCAAAGGAAAGTTTTCAAGTAAGACAATTTTTTTGGAAGTAAAATGACAGTTTTAAAGATGAAATAAAAATTTTAATAAATTTTTAGAATATTTTTATTATGAAACTTAATTGTTCAATTCTTGAAAAAAATTCTATTGGAAAAAAAAAACAAAAGATGTCACACAAAGAAAAATGGGATAAGATTATCCTATTAAACCACCAGTCCCCCCGCCACTAAAACCCCCTAGTCCCTGTGAGTTAGGGCTGGGTTGTACGGAGGGGCGGCGACCGTATGGAGGCGCCGGGTTGTACGGAGGCCGACGGGTCCAATCCCACCATTTTGCAAACGGCAACTTTGTCGATTTTTTGTGCTCAGAATAAATCATGAAAATGTCTGAAAATTGGAGGATCCGTAGATCAGGTTGTGATCTTTCAGGTAAAAATATCAGAAAAAAAAAAAAAAAAAAATCGTTTTGACGGTGAAATATTCGCCGCGCCGATTTGGTTTATTTCTAATTACGGAGGCCGACGGGTCCAATCCCGTCATTTTGCAAGCGGGCACTTCGCCGATTTTTCATGCTCAGAAGAAAAATGTCTGAAAATTTGAGGGTCCGTAGATTAGGTCGTGATCTTTCAGGTAAAAATATGAGGAAAAAAAAAAACAAATCATCTTGACGGCGAAATAGTGGTCGCGCCGATTTGGTTTATTTCTGATTTTTATCGCAAATTCTGTATGGAGGCCCGCCCGGTTTTCCATGTTGTGCTACCAGTAGCCGTCGTGAAACGGCGCTACCGGTAGCCCTGAGGTTTTCTGGCGTCAGGGGGAACAGTGGTTTAAAAAATAGAACTAACAAGGAAATAAGATCTCAAAATATTGCGGCATGAAGATAATTTATGAATAAAAATTCAAATACAAACTGCTCGTGAAACATAGAAAGTGAATAATCAATTCGGCTTTTTATTGTTGTGATGGGAGTTATACCTATACCAACTAAGGTTTGATCTTCATATAATATTTTATGCTTTTAAAACCTAGGTAGCAAAACAAGATATTCGACATATCCATTTTATCCGGAATTTTGAATTCGGATGCATTTTCCAGAAAATTTCCAGATATGAGAAATATAGCCGTGTGGAAAATAGGATTTTTTCCCATGAAACATAAACTTCATAAAAATATGAAAAACAAAATATTGTAAATAAAAAAATACAAACAACTTTTGTCATGATCTTATCTTCGATATCATAACCAAAATAAAAATAAAATAATTAAATAAACTTATTCAACAATATTAAGATCTGAGTGGCACATCGAACATGTTCTTTACTTTTATGATTCCCCCCCAGCCAAATATGTTCGGGTGTTCGACCGAACGCCTCCCAAATATGTTCAGTTGAACAAAGTTATTTTTTATGATAGAAAACAAAATCTTAAATATTTTCATGTTTTTAATTTTTAACTCGAGTTTGGTTACGAATTTGAGAAGACATGTGGGGAAACATGTTTTTTTATTATTTTTTTAAATATTGTATATATTTTTCAGATGTTTTTTAGAATGAGTTTTTCTAAATAAATATTTTTATATTCGTGCTCGGAGGGTTTTTACGGTCGCGTGTATTAAGTCGTAAACGTTGAGGTTTGTTACCAAACGGAAACACGGTACACAACTGTGTTGTCACTTGTACGCACCCTCATACGAGTACGGATTCGTACTCTTGTACTCGTACCCTGCTCGTACGTTAGGAGCCGCATATGATTTATTTTTTTTTTATCCGATATTGTTCTTATTTGTTTTCTCAAAATCTAATAAAACTCTGCAGATGATGATCATCCAAATGTTGCTTGTTTCGTGTTGCTGCATAACATTGATTTTCTTTTTCTTCGTACGAGGGTGTACAAGACGTATAGGTCCCAGTACAGATCCCGTACTAATATTACCTATACGTTTCGTACGAAAAGGTCTCATATGTATATGTTATGCGCTGTAGATGAACGAATTGAGATAAAATCAATTGAGCAACTCCGCTTTAAGCCCCTTAATTCCATATCTATACCCCCTTTGGGCCGTTAATGATTAATGACGTATTTCATAAACTATAAGTATAGTTGTGTTGTATTTACTATGTGTAATATCACGTTCTTTTTGTTTTTAAGTGTTTTGTGTTTTTTATTTTAATTAACCGGATCCACGAATAATCCCATCCCTGGATAATCCAGCCAAGTAATCGACATGATTATGTGCGCAAATTATTCGTGCTAATTAGTCCAAAATAAAATCAATAATTTTATCTTCATTCCATTAAAACTAGAAGAGTTGTATTTTTCATAATATAAGAAGTTTTATGACTAAACTTTAACTCGTATAAGCTACGTTGCATATAGTACACGTACGGGGCCTTTCCGTACGAAACGTACAGGTAATATCTGTACGGGATCTGTACGGGAACCTATACGAAAACCTGTAGATCTTGTACGCCCTTGTACGAAAAA
>BFEA01000075.1:1658850-1676568 GCA_003427395.1 Chara braunii | reverse complement strand
GAATTCCCCATTCCTCGTCTACTTTTGTCATGGTCGAAGAAAGACAAGTACTCTGTTGGCATGCAGGATTTCCTTCAAGGATTAGAGGTAAATCCAGTCTTTTCCTATGAATTAAGTACGTCGGCGATACTACGGTGAGTGGAGCTATTAGTATGCATGAGTGTGGTGGACTCGGACATTATTGTGAGTTGTGCCAAGTAAGTTCAAGCCTGTCAAAAGACTTGGTACAAGGAGTGTAAATTGAGAAGCTGTCTGGCTATGTTTAATTTGAGCAAGGGCTACTCACGTCTTGTAAACTTGAGCATTGAATTTTGTAGTTGAATGATTTCCAAGAAACACTTGTACTCTGGCAAAGTTAATGCTGATCAGGGTGACTGCCCGAGCCGGCCTGATATCGAGCTAGTTCGAGTGCGTTTTTCCTGATTGATCACTTTTTGTTGTCATCAACGGATGGGAAAGCGGCGATCCGTATTGTTAAAGATAGCTCGCCTATTGGCTAAGTATTTGCTAGATGGAGACTAAGCAATCCTAAGAGCTGACTCGTTACACGGTAAAACCAAGCTTCAGAAAGAAAAAGGGGGGAATTTTGTGTTCGTTACTCGATTAAGCCTCTACGAGTCTGATTACCCAGTGCTGCAGGACTGAGTACACTCTTCCTCCGCCCTTTCTTTCCCTTTTGCTTCCGGTAGTTCAATAGTCTTTCCTGAGCAGAGTGATGATAATTTACACACCAAGCTGAGCAGAGAAGGTTCCTCAGTAAGTTGCGGTCTTGGATTGGGGCCTACATTTTGAGGCATTTACTTGATCTTCAAAACCAGCCACTTGCGAACTTAGAAACCTATTAGAGATCACAGAGGAAACCTTCTACATAGAGCATACTAGTGACTCTGACATTAACTAACCCGCTCGATTAACCATTAGATATTCATGTCTCTTGTTTTAACCCGACTGATTGGAGGGATTAGCTATTGACTGGATCTTTTTGAGTCCTGGTTCAGGGTCCATCCCATGTCTGGGGACTTTGTCAGGCCTCGCCCAGGGAGGTAAAGAGAGTGGAGAGAGAGTTTTCAATCAAGAATCAAACTCGATATTGCTTATGGCATAAGAAGGGTACATCTAAGTTACTCTCAACTCTGATGTGAGTGAAGAATAATTACAACCTGAGCCAGATACAACTAACTCAGGCTGTCTGCGGTGTGATGTTAACGCCAGGGTCCTCATTAGTAGTTCGAGATGCTTGAGTAGCCCGGTGCTCAGTCAACTTCACCGCGTGATGCTCTGCATGAGTGAGGTAAGGTAGTGTTAGTAGATTGTGACTGAAGTTAGGCACGGTTTTAGCAAAACCAAGGCACAAGCTGGAAATAACCAAGCTTGGATATTATCTGGGGTTACTGTCACAGTGTGCAAAGCAGGATAGGAAGAATGGTCTCCTTCACAGTAGATAACAACAAATTACCTTACGGACTCTGATTGTGAGGTGAAAGTAGTCATGCCAAACGAGAACATTCATGCCATGTCTTTTACTCTCTACTAGAGTAAGGCACAAGAATAAGCGATTGTTGTTGATCGTGTATCATATTGTTTAGTAAGAGAGTGCACTCGGGTAAATGAGAATTCAGTGCGTCCTTGAAGTAAATGATTTACTTTTTCAGAGAGGACCGCAAGAGTATTCCCTACTAAAACCGTCGATCGAAGCAACTGTTCGTCAGTGGCCAGCAGACAAAGGCGAAAAGGGAAAACGGGTATTTTGTGGGGCGATTATATAGCGCCGTAAGAGACAGACTGGTGGAGTGGGTATCACTGGAAGGTGTTTGGGGGATGAGAATGAGAAGACTCATTCAGTGTTAGCGAAAGAAAAGAAAACTAACAGTATCTGAGTATACAGTACATCGCCGAGGCCTAATAAGTTAAGACATTCAGGAACTGTGCGTTCTGTAGTCTTCTTTGGTTTTCCCTGTCTTCTTGTAATCCAACATCCGATGGTCCTATATCCCGGTGCTCAATGAGTCTCAACGATTCAACGCCCCCTCAAAGCTTAAAACTTTATTACCTGATGGTTCTGAGTGGCTTCTAGCCAAATTCCAGTGATCTTTAAATAATAAAGTCGATTGATCTGAGTATACCAATGCTGGTTGGCTAATTTAGTGACCAACTGTAGGACGGGTGTCGGGAGCGAGGCGAGAGGTTGACTCTGCTCGCACTCGATCAACTTATTGTTGGGAATGATAGGGTCTGCTGGTAGTATGCTAACTTATCACCATTGCTGGTGTATCCCCAATTCTTACTGTCAAAGGACTAGGTCACTTGCAATCGTCCTCAGAACCATGGGCTGATTTTCGAAGTCAGAAACCGCTATACTGAAGGTGATCAGGCACTCAGACAGGGTAGCAAATGAGACATACCAGGGGAAAGTTAGGCCTGTTAAGCGGCCATGGTGGGAGGACCCTAAAGCTAACACCTTGCTACTTGAAACACTGGCAGGGCCTGGTCATAAAGGGAGTAGGATCTAGAGATCGAGTTTTTCACCAGTGGATGAACGGTATGTTACCTGAAATGGGCGAATCTTTTGCTGTATATCTATAACTGAAGATTGCAAATAGTTGTAGTATGGGTGTCCAAAGACTCATGTATAAGTAACAGCCCCTCCTTGCAATATAGTTGAGGTTCAAAGACCTTTTCCGGTCTGACAGTACCCGGTCATCTAAGTGACTGTGAAGTTTTCAAGCAACAGAGCAACCAAGATTCAGCGCCTAGTTACCTTTGCTGCATCTTCAGTTGAGACCCAGACAACTCCCGGATAGCCACTTATGTGATTTTCAGACAAGTCTCTTTATCATCAACCAGTCAGTAGTCAGAATCGCAATCAGATAAGCAGTCATGAGGGAGGACGAAGTTTTGGTGGTGAAGAGTGAACTGAACATGGACAAGAGGAAAGAACGGGATGAAAAAGCGTACCCACACAGAGTGGTTCAGTATGAGCACGCAGTTCAGACGGTGATAAGCGAGGTGTACATTGAGTATGTAATTTATTTTTACGGGCATGATAACAGGCTGCACAGTATCAGTTCCTCGTTGCAGACAGTGGAATAAGCCAAAGCAGAGCTCGCACGAACCCAGTAGTGTCTGAAACGCCTTTCCAAAACAAAGCTCTACCGACAGCTGAGCAGCAATTTCCTTTCAGGGCCTTTGCTGCTCTTTCTCTTTTTACTAGTGAATCGGCTATTTGGTGGTTTAAAATATCGGTGAACTTTCGGACGAATACTCAGGCACTATACATTCAGTATTTAACGACTATCCAGTCCTTACTTAATTTAGAACAATGTTTCGTTCAGTATTCAAAAGACATTCAGATCGACATTCAGAGCAGCACCTGGGACTGTACTCAAAACTGTACTCAGATTGGAACAGTTTTCAACAGTGGTTCAACCACTATTTAACCCATATTTAATCAGTAAATGGTCAACTCGAACAGACAGCAGGTATTCATTGGCAGACAACGGTTAACGCCACTTCTAATATTTTGCTCTTTATCAGCAAATTTCAACAGCACTCAGTTTTCTCAGTCAGCGGTCAATCAACAATATTCAGTCTTCAGTCAGCAACCAATCAAAGCCTAATAAGTATTTAGTCAACAACTTCGGCGACAGTCAATTCTTAACTTGCATTAAGGGAAGGTATTCAGACAGACATTCAGACAAGCAATTTGACCAGCAAACATTCAGACAAACAATTAGATCAATGCAATCGGACTAAAGATTAACCCACTTATCAAGACATTCAGCAGTCAATTCAGCAACCAGTTCAGTAACCATATCAACGATCAAGTCATTGATAATCAGCAAACGGCAAACACCACATTCATGAGTACGATCCAATCATTCTTGGTCAGCGAGTCAGTGCTGACCAATCTCAATCAGTTTTCACATAAGGAGGTCATTCGTTACCAGTATGTCAATGCCATCGGCTTCAGGCAGGGAGACCTGTCAATCTTCGTTGTCCAGACCAACGAAGATTGCAATCACATACAAAATCCTGCGTGACAGCCTGTTGGCTTTCAGGTCGCGTGAAGTGGTCCGACTGGAAAAAGTGCGTAAAAAATGACGCTGTTGTCGGGGACATGAAGGAATTTCGTGTCTGGAGCGAGTCTGGGTCATCATCATCTTTGAGTTTTTGATTAGGGCGTGAGAATTGTTGACAATGTTATGAGCTTCATATTAATTTTATTATCTCTATTGAGTCTCGATTCTCTTGAGAGTCACAACCGCTAATTACCACACTAGACCAAAGAAAGGAGATTGATGTTATTGATTGCAGAGAATCAGACTTGAATTCAGTTATGCCTCACGAGCCTATGATGTCTTTTGAGCACTGAGAAGGAAAAAGGAAGAATCAAGAGTTCAGGGAAATTCATCAAGAATGCTAACTTCTGATGCATTGAGAGAACTTTAGAAAGTGACTATTAAAAAAATATTCCCCTATCAGTATGAGCATTGTTGGATCTGCCGTTCAGGTAATTCAACCATCAGCGTAGTGCTGACTCGCTTCTTGCCGGGAGATATTTATGATACCCGACCCTATGTCAAGAAGGGAGACTGTGACAATGGTGAGACTTTCAACTGTCAATGAGCAATTGCAATTCAGTCTCTTTATGATGAGAAGGCATAATTAATTAAGCAGAAAAAGAAAGCGGAATGGGGTTTAATGCCAGTAACGTACAAGACTGTTCCAATCCCTCCTATACCTGACAGCTATTGTGATGGGATGAATTGGTTACCAACTATCAACATCGTGCTGATGAGGGAGAAAAAAAACGGTGGTCATGAGAGCTGAAGAGATTTCAGCAGAAGTAATCAGACAAAGAAGGTCAAATTTTGGTAGAGGTTCGGGTCCAAGTAAAGAGAAGGTCGAATGTCTCCTAAGGTCACTGAATACTCTAAGCAAGAGAGAGACATTTCTATATGAAATTGTCAGGTATGAGATGGTTGAGAGCGGATGGGAGCAGGAACGATTATATATACTGGCATTCTATTTCACAGACTTGGATGTGTATGACGTAAGAATTTATGTCCCAAAGGAAAGAAGTGTTGATGTAGTATATGAGAGATGCTGGGGATTTGCTGAAGAAGTTGTATTGAAAGAGAGAGAGAGGCTTGAGAGAGAGAACAAGTGTTTCATTGGATCTACTCGATTTACTGTTTTCGACGAATTTTCAACTCCTCCCTTGCCTGATATAAATTTATTTAAAGATGATTGGTTTGTGGTGATTGAGTTTGCTCAGAAAGTGAAACGAGATCAAAGAGTCAGATGAGTCGACGTTATACACCCTTAAGAGAGAAACCTTAGCTTAGATTGATTAGAGGCCATGAAGGGTTGAGCAAGGCTGAATCAGATAAACTGCTAAATTCCTTTAATTCTATAGCGGGTAGGGTCGTAATCCCTTCTTTTGAGTAACTTTGAACACCGATTTGAGATCCCTGATTATGTCCAACCTGAGATCTACCTTTCAGATGTTGCTTATGATGTTTGACAATGCCCAGCTTGACTGAACAACTGACACTAGGAGTTGTGTTAGAGAGTAGAATAGTCAAGGTGGAAGAGACTCTTCGGATCTTTGACAGGAATCTTTCTACCTTGGATGAACTTGAGTTTTTGCAGCTTTTCATTGATCGCATGAGAGATTCTGCCTTGAGAAGTGTTACTGATCAGACTGAGATAAACTATCTGTTAAAGGTGATGAAAGTGAGAACTACTGAGAGAGTGTCATATCACACTTCTCGGGAACGGGTCTCTCTTGCAAGAAGGATCAATAGTAAGCTGTAAATGATGAAATTTGATTATGAGATTATAGACCTGACTCGATATTTTATGATTCGGGGTACTATAAAAGAGTATGATAGAAGATTGAGTAGAGATGATGAAAGAGAATTGATTGAAGATTACATTGGAACTGCCCTTGATCACTACCCAATCCATTATTGCTTCTATCCTATATGTACAAAATTCGCAAGGGGTAGAGTTGACAAGAGAAGAAAGAAACGAGTCTGTATCCCTTGCTAGAAGAGTGAGAGATTGAAGGGCAAAGAAGAAGAGGACAAGAGTGACAGAAAGAGAGAAGAGAATATCCAGGAAAATCTATGGTCAAGATGGCAGGACGAGGAAGACTGAGTTCATCAGCAGGGATCAATGAAGAGGCCTTGAGTGGGGTTATACGAGAACTGGTCGAGAGAGTGGACACTATAAAAGGAGGGTCGGATATTGCAAGAGTGAAGAGGCCAGATGAAAGAATTCCCTATTTCAGAGGACCCCAGGTTAATGACTTCTTGGACGAGTATGAATTATTTGGACTCAGTTATTGCTGGACAGATAAGCAACGTCTTAAACACCTTCTATTTTATTGTGATACTGATTCAAGATTGGCAGTTCAGGAACTAATGGAAGGTGCCACTACCTGGGAAGAGGTCAAGGAGAGACTAAAAAAAAAATTTGAGAAAGATTCAGTTCCAACAACAACTAAGGACTTACTCAACACAAGAAGAGTTAAATATACTTTCAATGTTTTTCTTAAGACCTTTATCCGAACGACAAGACGAATTCCATATTTGGATGAAGCTCAGAGATGCCATATATTTCTGACAAATTTTACTTACACTGAAAGACAAGAAGTTCTTAATCAAGCTCAACACTATCCTCTCATATGGGATGAAATGGTAGCAATCATAAGAACTCTACCTACTGTCTCCCATAAGAAATGGTCACTGGATTAGATCAGTACTTTGACCAAGGATTGAGAGACTGAGAATGGAACGAATAGAGGAAGCAATCTAACTGCTAAGGTGATGACTAACTTTATGCCTGCAAGGCCTGCAACGCATGCTGTGGATGACAGGGGAAAAAAAAAGGCTGAAAGTGAGGAAGATGACGACGATGATGATGACAATGAGGGCTATGGTAAGAGGGGATTCTTCCAGATCCAAAAGGAATGGAAAAAATGGTGATGGAGGAAACAGAGAAAGAAGAAAATATGATGAGCGTCCTAAGAGGAGTTGTACCTGCTACTACTGTTGTGAAAGGGGTCATACTACCACTTATTGCAAACCTCTTGAGGAGGATGTAAGAAGTGGGGTGGCAAGGAAAGACGTAATGGGCCATGTCTGTGATAGTTCATGGAATAAGTGGACCCCAGACATTCAGGAGGTATTAGGCTTCTTGCTCTTAAACATGATGAAAAGATGAAGATTAAGAAGAAGAGAAAGGCTAATGTGAATGTTCATTCCCTCATTGAAGAATTGCCTAATGAACTAATACAAGGAACAAGTGACCTTCATACCACGATTGAGCTATCTTTGCAGTCCTTGACGTTGACAGAGAGTGTGTCCGGTGAGACTTCTATAAGTGAGTCTCCACTAGAAGGGAATTGTACTTCTCAAAGTTCCTCTGAATTAGTAGAATCCTCTTCCAATGAGAGGGTTCGCTTTCTGACCAACATGGTGTCGTTTCATGGCGACTTACCCCCAGAACTCGTCATGGAACCTAGTGTTAGGATTGGTGAAGTAAGGAACCACCAAACTCGTATGACGTCTCAAATGATAGAAAAAAAGAAAAGGAAGAAGGCTGCAGAGTCACTTATTAACATCCTTGATGATCCTCAACAGGAACGCCCGCAAGAGAGGAATGAACAGGGAAGAAAAAAAAAAATTATACTCAACAGTGACTTGGATAATAAGACGGTGATTTCTGATGTAATTGCTAAAATGCTGGAAGAGACGGAAGTGACATTGTCTTTCAAGAAGGCAATGACTCTAGCACCTAAACTGAGAGAAAAGTTCAAAAAGTTAATTGAGAAGAAAAAATTGAAAGTTAATTATTTGGGGTCAGTCTTTCCCAACCAAGTGAACAGATCACTACAAGGTTGCAAGATGAGATTCGCAACCACGGGATGTGGGCACCTTACAATTCGCATTAATCAAGTGAAGATTCTAGCCCTAGTGGATTCTGGGGCAGAGATGCTACTTCTATCACGAAGAACGACTGAGGCGTGTAATTTGACTATTAATAGGCCTGCGAAAAATGTATTGAGCAATATTGCAGGAGAGTTCTTCGTGGCGGGATTTATTGATAACTTACCCATCAGAGTTGGAACAATGTCTGTGGAATTATTGGGATTTGTAGTGCCGGACCTGGACCATGACTGTATCTTGGGAACTTCATTCTTGCATAGTTTTCAATCATGAGGGGTGATCTTGGATCGTCCTACAAAACCCTGAGACTGCTCAAGAACAGACCTTTATGGTCTGCACAAAAAGTGATTTCAAGCATCAATTATCTGCTAATTCAATCAGTAGGGAAGAGTCTGCTGAAAGGATTAGGAGACTAAAGGAAGAAGGAAAACCAGAAGCAAAAGAAGAGATTTCGGTGGGAATCAACCAAGTTTCGAAAATGATAAAAGCCCTTGGTAAACTCGAGGATTATGACGGGCAAATTGAAGCTTTCAAGAAGGTTGTAAAGACTGCTAAGGGAGGAAAGATGGAATTAAGGTTCGCATCGACTCACCCTTTTTAAGAAAAATAGTCACTGGGTCAAAAAGAAAATACAAGTCCAAGGGGGTGAAGAAAAACCCGGTGGCAGTTCTAATAGAAAAAGATTATGATGAAGCATTGGAAAAGGAGAGGAAAATTATAAAAGCATTGAGAGAATCAGCACAACTGGAGAATAGGGTCATCAAAGAGAGGTTTGACACAATGAAATAGACTCGGATCAGTTTATCCTGCCTAAAGAGAGAGAATATATCTTCAGGATGTGTCAGAAATTCTCTGATGCTTTCTCCTTTAATGATGAAGAGAGAGGGTGGTTGGACGTAGACATGGTCAAGATGACCAAGATTTGGACAGTTGATCATGTTCCATGGAATGATAGGCCAACCAAGTATGCCCTGAAGGAAGAGGCAGAGGTTGTAAAGTATCTTGATAAGAAGATTGCATCTAATGTTGCCGAACCTGTTGATGGACCGTATGCTAACCACTGGTTTTGTTTCTGGAAACCAGGAGGCGGACTAAGATGGATATAGAATTTTCAGAAGCTCAATTCTGTGACGGTACGTGATGCATGTAGTCTTCTCAATGCTGACCTCCTCTTTGAATCCTTTGCTGGTCGATGTATATATTTTTTAGTTGATCTGTATTCTGACTATGATCAGTTTCCTATTGATCTCACTAGCCGACCAATGACTGTCATGCACACGCCAAGGGGGCTTATTCAGATGTGTGTGGTACCTCAGGGTTGGATTAACGGCGTGGCAGTGGTTCAAAGGGATATGATCAAAGTCGTGCAGGATATTTCCCCTGAAATAACCAGTACATACATTGATGACAATCTTGTAAAATGGCCTCTGGTAAGAGATGAGACTTTGGTCGCAGGGGGAATCAGAAAGTTTGTCTGGGAACATGCTGAATGGGTAAAGATGGTTCTAGAGAGACTTCAGAAATATAATTTGACTGCCAGCGGACCAAAGTCCCTTCTCTTTCAACCAGAGATGATAATTTTGGGCTTCAGATGTTTTTCCAAGGGTAGGAGTCCAGATCCGAAGAAGATAGATAAAATTTTAAACAGGTCTCTGTCTCTCAAGAGAGTGACAGACGTCAGGAGCTTTTTGGGAGTCTGTGGATTCTGGAGGATTTTTATTCCTCACTTTGCTACCCTTGCAGAGCCCCTAAGGAAAATGGTAAGACAAGGGGCTAACTTAGCATGGAATGATAAAAGGCAAGCTGCAGCAGAAACGTTACAGGAAAAATTAAAAGATGGTGGTGTAGTGCTGGGAGTGTCGTTTTATGATGATGAAGAGGTGAAACCTTTTATCATTGAGGCGGATGGAGGACCAGTTGCTCTGGGTGGAGTGCTTATTCAGAAAGATGAAAATGAGAGAGAAAGACGTCTGAGATTTGATAGCAGAACCCTCAATTCTACAGAAAGAGGCTACACCCAATTCAGGAAAGAACTACTGTCAATCATCCATAGCCTCATGTGCTTCAGGCACTACGTTTTAGGAAGGAGATTCATCCTGAGAACTGATGCATCTGTTGTGATAGGTGCCATTAAAAAACACCAACAGGTAGATCCAACAGTCAGCAGGTGGATTGCCTTCATCTGGACATATGACTTTAAGTTGGAAAAGATTCCCACTGAGAAAAACAGGGCAGATGGCTTAAGCCGGATTAAGTGGCGATGAGAAGAGGAAGAAGATGTGAATGGAACAATTGAAGAATCTGCCTATGTTGATAATTTTCTTAATAAAAAGGATGATGAGGATTATGAAGCACCATGCTCCTACAAGTGGAGTTTGTGGCCAGAAGAGAGACAGTTCAGGAAAAATCCCAGGCGCATACGTTTATGAGTCGATTCCAGGGAAAAAAGAAGAAGATGAACCAAACGATTGGTATGCAAGAGTTAATGCAGCAGCAGTGGCTGCTCATGAAATTGGGGAAAGTTCGGGTTCAAAGGAAGAAGAAGAGAGTGAAAAGAAGGAAGAAGAAATATTTTTCTTCTTTGAAGAATATGATGAAAATTATCAAGAAATTGACCAGAAGATGAAAGAGGAGCAGCTAAAGGAATATTATTATAAAAATTCATGGAAGAAATTCAGGCTAAAAAGAGGACATCTCTTTGTGGATGGTAAGGGAGGCCTACGTCAACTAAGAGTGGTCTGTGGTAAAGAGAGGCAGTTAGAGATAATTGTTGCTCTACCTAAGGGGGTTGCTAGTGGCCACAGGGCTGCTGAGGCAACCTACTTCAAAACTGTCAAACTTTACTTTTGGCCAGGCATGAGAGACATGATTTACAGATACTGTAAATCATGTGCGTTATGTCAGAAGCGGTCTACCACAAGAATGATTGAGCCATTATTCTCTTCAATCCTGGTAGAGCCAGGTAGCAGAGTTCATCTGGATCTCATCACTATGCCTCTCGACAAGGGTGGGATGAGATACATATTAAACATGGGAGATAATTTCTCTGGGCACATTGAGGCAAAAACTCTAAAAAGGAAGACAACCGAGCAAGTGGCTGACTGGATAGAAGAAGTCTATCTCAGGTATGCTTTTATCAGAGAATTTTGTCAGACAGAGGATCAGAATTCAGAAATGAGATTGTCAGAAGAACTACACTTAGGTTGAGTGTCAGAATGCGGTATGTGACTACCTACCATCCTCAAACGAATGCACCTGTTGAAAGAGGGTACAAAGCTTTGAAAGATTCGTTGACCAAGTGGTGTGAAGGAAATCTCAGCAACTGGCCAAGAGTATTAAGAGCTGCTGTGTATGCTGACAACATCACAATCAAGAGAACTACTGGATATGCGCCATTTACTCTGTGGTATGGTTGATATGCTACATTGTCAATTGAAAGTATTGTCAAGACGTGGTCAAGTCAAGAAAGTGACAGAGACTTTTCTATTTCAGAGCTTCTTCAGATTTGAATGAGGCAGATATCGGAAGTTGATCATGCAGTGGTGAATGCTGCTGAAAGAATGACATCCAGCAGGTTATCAGATCAAGAAAGATGGAACAAGAAAAGGTATATAAGGAAAGAGAAATTGAAGATTGGAGATGTTGTCCTTTTGTTCGACAGTTCTCTTGAGACGCAATAGACTAAAAGGTTGGAGCCCAGATGGCTTGGTCCTTACATAATCACAGGAGAGACAGAAGGAAAGGTTTATGAGATTTCAGAGATGGACGGGTCCAGGGTTCATGACATGGTATCAGGTTCCAGACTTCGTAAGTTCATATTCAGAGACCCGGATCTGATTCCTATAGTAACTTCAAGGAGAGGGAAGAGAGGTCAGTCATCTAAGTAAGAGAACAGTTCGAGAGAACTAAGAGAAAAGGTACAGTGAGACAATGAGACAAAAAGACTGAATTTTCAAGAGACTGTGATCATTCATGCATAGTCAATTCAATATTTCGGATTCAGCATTTCAGTTTCAGAACTTCAGTTTCATCATTTCAGTTTCGGGAATTTAATTTCAGTTTTCAGTTTCAACATCTCAGTTTCAGTATCTCAAGTTTTCAGCAAGTTCTTTTGTTCAGTATTTCAGCAAACGATTAAGTCAGGTCTTTTGATGAAGTGCTACAGTCGTTCCATGAGTGTCAAGTCCCTGAGAGTGGGGAATAACTGTGGAATTTGTCTCGTATGTATTGACACAGTGTCAAAGATTTGAGAAGCTCATGGCTGTGGCACATCAAAAGGTATGACCAGTACTATCCTAAGATAAAGAGAAGAGCATGGTGAGCATGAAGAAGTTCAGTTCTGTCTGACTAAGAGTTATCAGCAGAAGAACTTCGTGTCTCTGAGCAAAATGTCCATCCAAGAGATTTAGATGAAGGCAGACATAAAGAAGTACAACTTTACTTGACTGAGAGTGGTCAGTAGAGGGACTTCGTGCCTTTCGCTAAGGGTCTGTCTTCACTCAGATGAGGGAAGGGACCTCTCTGAGAACAGTGTTTCAGTATTTCCTTGAGACTGACGGAACGTCTCTTGGAAAAAAAATCCCAGTTGAGGGAAGGGACCTCTCTAGGGCTAACACTAAGTTCATTGCTTGAGGCTGAAGGGAGATCTCTTGCGAACTTTTAGTGTTGGCTAGCATGTTATTGTTCAGTGCCTCTTGAAACCGAAGGGACGTTTCTTAAGAAATGTTTGTCCTGTTATGGGGCGTAGGCAGTCTGCTTGTGGGTCATGATATGCTTATCTGGTTGTCTGTGCCTGGGAGTTTTCTTCACTAACCTAAGGATGCATTGATTGCCAGGGCCAGCCAGAGCCTTACCGCAGTAGGTTGCAATCTGGAAGGGTCAGCAGGTCCCCGACGCGAGTGTCGAATTCCGTAGTCGGCCGAGGCTAAGACTCCGGGAGTTTGGCCTTTGAGGCCGAGAGGGGTCAGTTGGAACCCTACCGCAGTCAGAGGATGCAATCCAGTGAGGTTCGCCAGAGCCTGGAACTGTGGTTAGACTGGGTCCCACGTTCAAAAATCTGGGCGGGGCAGCCAGCGCCCTTGGCTGAGCCGGTCCCCGACAGCAGTGGTCGAATCCGGGTTCAGGGCAGTTTGACTGACGGAACGTCTACTGTCATGGGGTGACCAGACCCGCTATAGTCTGGGTGTCCTGGCGAGAGTTGCAAAGGGCTGTCATACTCGAGTAGTGGGTATGCTGGTCCTGACCTGGAGGCAGGTTTAAGGGGCTATCAAGACAAATAGTCTGACTAGTCCTGGCCTGAGGCGGGGTGAATGAGGTGTGTCAGACTGACGGGAAGTCTGGCATTCCTGGCCAGTGGTGGGCCAAAACCAAGGCAATCAATAAATCTTGGGTATGAAGAGCTGTTATGTGTTAATTGTTATTTATTATTTATTATTTTATTTATGGGTT
Source organism: Chara braunii (assembly GCA_003427395.1). Lineage (NCBI taxonomy): Eukaryota > Viridiplantae > Streptophyta > Charophyceae > Charales > Characeae > Chara > Chara braunii. The sequence continues at coordinate 1,663,162 of BFEA01000075.1, read as the reverse complement.
TTATTTTAATTTATTAATGTTTGACTGCTGGTTGTCAGAGGGTCTACTTGCTGGGGCATGGTTGTTTTGTGGGACTTGCTGATTTTGCAGGTATACAAATGCCCATCCGAAGTTCCCGGGTCAGAGAAAAGAAAAAGGTTTTGGTATCCCCGCTCTTTTATCTGAGAAGTTGAGGAGACGCCTCACTCACACCAGAGAAGGAAAGCAAGGGTTTGGTATCCCCATCAGGTACTTGAGAAGTTGAGAAGACGTCTCACTCATGCCAGAGAAACAGAAAAGGGGTTTGGTATGGCCCGTCCCCAGCATGGCAGACAAAGTGAGTACCCTCATTACTGGGGCCATCCTTGACACAGATGCCTGATCAAGAGTTAAGGTAACCTTCATACAAAAGACCAGCATCTGAACAAGTCAAACAAGCAAACAAAATCCTTCTTAGAATTTTATTTGGTGGTCGACGAGCGGCTTGGTTCACGAGGAACCTACATCCCTGGCCTTAAAATGGGCCAAACTCTCAGGCCTGGGATGCTATGAAGTGAACAGTGAACAAAAAATTTTGTGAGCCGAAATCTGACTCAGAAAACTGAGAAGAAATCATGCTTATATAAGACATAAAAGATGGCCATGAGCTCGAGCTGGAAAAGAAAGAGAAGGAAGAAGATGCTGATGAGAATGCAGTGATTACGGTGATGAGGTGACGAGACTGTGCATGGGACAGAGGAGGGTGGACCAGGCACTATGGTCTTGTTTACAACGGGGGTGGAAGGAGCTCTAGGGATGTAAGGAGGTGAAGAGGCGCTAGGTGTACCATAGGGCGCGTCAATTTTTTTACAAAGGAACTTCATCTTATCAGGAGATGGGGTCCTCTCGTACCAGCCTGCTAGCGAATAGCGGGGGTATGGCCTTGGGCAGCTGTAGCCTCGTGGCTCCTCCTCTTCCTCCTCCTCTGAACTATAATCGCGCCGTGCTCTAGCTGGCAGCTCCTCTTTAGCCTTCCCTGTCCTACCTCCCCTTCCTCTTCCCTGTCCACGGCGTGCCTCAGGCATGGTAGAGAGTGAGGAGATTGCTAAGGGAGAGGTGAGAGACAGAGGATATAACACTAAGTAAAATCTATGATACAATGGGGGTGCTATATAAAAGAAATTTACGGTGAATGAGATAAACCAAGGGGAAAACGAAAGTAGGGAACTGATAAGAGGTAAAGAGGAAAGCGACTGCACTAAAAATGAGGATTACGCCCTGCGATGGTCAAAGGGAGGCGAGGACTAAGAGTGAAGGCGAGCACAGATAAGAAAGGTGAGCGCAGGGGGAAGGCAAGCGTTGAGGAAAGAAATGAGTGCTGGAAAGAAGACCGAGCACTGAGAGAAAGAGTGAACGCTAAAGTAAAAACAGAAAATAGACTGCGTAGAACTACGGTGCGGGCTCCGTAGTGAGTCGCGAGTAGTAATGAATGAGAAGTACTGCTGCTCGCGTTGAATTTATGATGAAAAACGTGATGCATTTCGACCCAGCGGGGACGCTAGGTGGGGGGTTGGTATTATGTCGGAGGGCGCGGTGTCCCGACCCTCCTTTGCGTACCAGGTCCTCGCTCAGTGTCAGTCCCTTGTCCTGGCTTACTGCTCCCTAGGCTCGTCTCGTGTTGTAGGTCTGGCACCTGGACTGTTCTCGGCGCGGACCAGTCCCGGTGGCGTAGCCCTCAGCAAAAGCGGTGCGCCACATGACATTTATTGGTCCACGCAGGCTCGGCGCCCTGCTGTACAGCAGAGCATTACCGGCCTGTGGCCGTGGTAGCCGCCGGGTTCGCCCTGGGACGCGGAGGTGAAAAGACCGACTCAGCCTTTTCTACCATGTGCCGAATGCCCAACCAGGTTATGGGTTAGGTGTACAGGGCAGAAGTCATTGCCATAAAAAAAAAAAAAAAAAAAAAAAAAAATAAATAAATACCGAGTTCGAACTCGCTTCTAGTACGGGGAAAATCCAGTGGCTTTCAACCACTGTGATGTTACAATTTTCCTTACCTTTTTCTGATTTTTGCTGCTATTATTACTATTACTATTGTTACTTAATTTTTCTGTTTCAATTTTCTCTCGTTGGCTTGTCATTTCGTGGGAAGACCAACGGCTCAAATTTTGAGTTCGGGCGGTGGTAGTGCGGCCTAGGTAGTACTGGGTCTGCGCGTCTAAGCTCCGCGCGGTGGGGCCCCCGTAGCTGTATTGTGGGGCAGATACAGTGGGGTGTGAAGAAGGGTTTTCCGTTTCTTTCTACAATTATTATTATTAATATTACTATCAACTTACCGATTTTCAGGCGCGGCTTTTCCCTTTTTGGGTTCTGTCACGTCATAGGGAGAGGTCGACGGCTCGTTCTTATGAGTTACAAATACAGCCTGACGGTGCTGGCCCGATCCCTCGTAAATTTGTTCGTGCTTAGCCTGCCTGATCGGGCGCCGTGCGGCGGGACCCCAAAAGAACGGCGACCCGCGGCCGCGTTGGTAGGGAGCCTATCACCCCCGAAGAAGGGTCATAAGCCCCCTCCTTGCCATAGGACACGGGTACCCAACGGGGATAGGCCGAAATTGTATTTTAAAAAGGGGAATGTGATCGCTGGTATCCCGTTATGGGACCATCACCTCAGAATAGAAGTCACTTTTCAGTGAGACGAAGCGACAGGGACCGATACCAGAAGGCCTGTGGATATCGCGGCCACAAGTTCTTTTCTTTTCTTTTCTTTTCTTTGGTTTTCTTTTATGTAAAATCACAATTTTTAAATTATTCTATTTACTTTCGAATTTTTGCTGAGTCTTGAAGCTTTTCGTTTAGAGCACACCGGGGTCGCACTCGCCTGTAGCTCTATAAAGCAGAGGCTGCCCCTGGGTCTTAAGAAAAATGCGTGTGGGGAGTGTTATCACTCCTCGAGTGTGAGTAGTGGTATTGCGCCGAAGCCTTGATTCCTGACACTCTGGATTCAGCCTGGCTAAGTACTTCTGCGAACAGGGATAGTGCGGACTGGGCACTGGTGCTGGCTATTGAGAAAGAGTGGTTGTGGCGTTGCACGGGTATCACCAGGCCCGCTGGAAGCCCATGTCTGGGGAAGGGCTCTGGATTACAGCCATGCTCAACTACGATGGGGGTGATGAAGTGAGAATGAAGATTACCGTGGAAGGGGCAAAAGAGGTGGAAATGCAGACTGATGAAAAATTGCACGATGCGATCACGGAGGCGAAAGATTGTGTGGAGAGGCGCAGCAGGAGGGACGGAGTGACAGCAAGGTTGCTGGTAACGGTATCGTATCATGAGACCGAGACCTCAATGGACACAGCGGACCTGGAACAAGCCCACGTGGACAGGGACTCAGGTGGGGAAAGCGAGATGAGCGAGGCAGGAGATCGAAAGACGGACCTCAGGTCCTGGAATAGACCAGGCGAGATCCAGAGGTATCACCAAGCCGCGAAGCTGGTGGAAGAGGGACTCAAGCCCAACTCCCGACAGCTGACACCCAGAGGCCGTGGGACGGGTGAAAGGCAGATCAGGGGGAAAAGACAGGTCTGAGGGGGCGCATGAGAGGGTGAACGGGACTGAACCCGAAACGGAGAAAGGGAGGCAAGTGCAGTGGTACGGATACGCGCGACAGGTGGCGGGGGGCTGGAGAGCGAGAAGGTGGTCAACGAAGAAGAGGGATAGTGTGTGAGCGGGAACGAGACGAGCTTGCGGAGCGCGACTGACGTCAACCGTTTTCGTGCAAGCTTGCACGACGTCTTGTTTAGACCCCGCGAAACTGAGAGGAGAATGAGAAGTGGCAGTCAAGGGAGCGGGGGGAAGTTAACGGAAGGCTATTAGGTAGAGAAGCGTAGACACGACATGCACGCCAACTTGTTAGCTACTCGAAGGGGAGAGGGAATTAGTGGATGACGTCTGATTCGCCATTGGACTTCACTCAGCTGTAGGGAAAGGGCGTCCCCTGCTCCTTCCTCCCTGCAGACGCCAACTTATAGTGACTGGAGGTGGTGGGGCTGAGACTAATCGCGCGTGGCTTTTCTGAGTCAGAGGCTAGTAAAAGAGTTGGGGTTCAAGAGGGAGGTGAGCAAAAGGGCAAGAGGAAGAGCCTCTTTCACAGTACGATAAGAGTCAGCATGGGTATTACTGCCTGAACGAGAGAACCTCTTGCCACCGACACCACTATCTGTTATGAACGGCCAGCGTTTCTTGAAATAAGGAGTTGTAAGGTGCGACTTACGCAGATAGCTCCGAGCTTGAGTGATGAGGTCGATATTCTCTTGGGACTTGAATGGCCGCTTACGAAGGGTCGTTTCGCTTTG
>BFEA01000075.1:1630059-1651017 GCA_003427395.1 Chara braunii | reverse complement strand
AAATATTAAAAGGCCCCGGAAAGTAAAAGATATATATATTTTTTCCATTCCTTGATTGTTTCCCTAGGAAAAAAAAAAACTTAAAAACGAAAAAGATAAAGAACTGCCAACCAAAAATCCCCCCCCCAAAAAAAAAACTGTTTTGAAAATTTATTTTTCAATTTCTCTTCTCCACCTTTTCTATTTTTTATTTTTTTTAATTCGAAGAAAACAATTGTTTCCAGAGAAAAAAAAGGGGTTGTAGGGATTAAAAATCCCTACAACCCTATAGTTTTTTTATTTTTTCTTACCCTTTTGTTTAATTCAGTAAAAATGCGGTAAATTCACGTCCGCAGCGCGGACAATGTCAGCCATGGACACGACTGTATATACGGCCACCCTCCGAGCTCGACCCCGCGGACGTGTCCCCAGGTATTTCGTAGCCTTCCGTGACAGTATTCGTTGAGTTTTGTATGGAGTTAGGTTTCGTCCCTACGGGCGGAAGCGAGGGTCGTGGCCGAGCTCGAACCTCCTCCCCGGGCGTCACAACACGCTTCCGCCTTTCCCGATCGCAAATGACGATGGCGTATACTGCAATGCGGATGTGCGGAGCCTGCTGCGATGCACGAAGCCAATCCATCTTTATAACCTGACCCAGGCATGCCACATAGGCAGGAGTGGGTTGGTGATGATTGAGCGATTTATTTCCCCGCCTCTGATCTTGCCGTACACCGACCTCACGGTGCTGCCCTGGTCTGTCGTGTACACCATCTGGCAACCGCGTTTCAAGTGTCACTGGTGTCGCCAGGGAGACTCGTGCTCGTGGCGACGGTTGGTCCTGGGTATGAAGGGGCTACCGATTCCCCGAACTCTCCCGCAACGCGGGTGTGCTCCCCGCCCGTTTTCGAACTTGGGTCCCATCAACTTGCCCGACCCCGGGCGAACCCGTGTCGAACCAATTGCACGAACGCGACGAGTTTGACAACGAGGCCTAACCCACCTCCGGAGCATCGCCCCCCGAAAGGGCCACGCGAACCATGCGCCTTGGGGAACGGAACTCCATTCCCGACGACCCCGTTGCTCCTTCTTTTTCCTCGCGTTCGTTTTTTTTTTTTTTTTTTTTTTTTTTTTTTTTTTTTTTTTCCGAAAGCGCTAACGATAGGGCCGTAGGGCCTTGTTCTTCCGCGATCTGCTTTCGGTGACAGCTCGAACCTCGTCCCGGCACCTCGGACAGAGACAAGAGTCCCCCGTTTCGCCCAAGTGACTCAACCCACGACAAAAAATCCTCGGCCACGCCCCTAATAACTCTGATCGGCGTTCGAAGTAAGGGACGTCGTGTGGGGTGTGAGGTTGCGCATCACACGCCTCCTGAACGTGTTCGATGGAATAATGTCATATTTTTTTTAATGATTTATATATATATATATATATATATATATATATCGTCACAAACAGAATATATGTATATATATATATATATATATATATATATATATATATATATATATATATATATATATAATATTATAGATAGATACAGGGTCACCAGCCCGTACGTACGGAGGTCCTCGAGCAGACCTCCTACACACGGGTGTTCGGGTTCCCGTTCTAGGTCCCGTTCGGTGTCCGAACCCGAAGGCCCCCGCCAAAAAATATTTTGGGGCAAAAAAAAAAAGTTTTATTTGAATGTTTTTTTGTGAGTTTTCTATGATGTGAGGTACATGCCTGTAAACTTTGAAGTCGTTTTGCTAATCCTAACAAAAATAAAAAATCGTTGAAGATGGCGATGTCAAAACAGACTCGCCCACTCACTATTTTTTTAATTTGTTTTTTTTACTTTTTGTTTTCACTTTATTGCGGGCCTAAACAATTTTCTTATTTTTCAAAACTTTTTTAATGAGTTTTGTATTATGTGAAGTGCACATACATAATTTTTAAGGGCATTTGGCAGTCCCAAAAAAAAACGAGAAATCGTCAAAGATGGTGGTGTCTAAAACGTGTTCGCTCACTCGCTAATTTTATTTCGCTTTTCATTTTCTGATTTTTTTGCGAGGCACAAGGCCTCGATAAGCCCCATTGGGCCCTATTTGAAGTCAGGCCCAACAGACCCTCAACGAACTATTTTGGACTACTTCGCAATTGGGGAAAATTTAGGCAGTTGCACTGCGACAGTTGGTTGGAAGCGCCCAGGCCCTGGCTTCCTTTATCGAATGCATCTGAGTAAGGCCCTTGGTGAGATTCACAACATAGGCCCAACTCAGGTTGCGGGCAGTTGGGCACATGTAACTGTCAGCAGCCTTGGGCCAATTCGTTTGGTCTGGGCTTCAGTCTACGGGGGCCTACCGGAAGCCTCTTGGGAAAGGTCCAGCGCCGCCCGGGACAGAACACAGGCAGACCATTTCCATATAGCAAAGGGCCTGCCTCCGTAATGGACATTCGGGTGCTGGCTGCATGTTGCGCAAGCGCTGCTGCGCTGAAGCTGGCTGCCGCTCACGCGCTCACGGGAGAGCAGGAAGGAGCAGGCAGCCATAGCTTTTGGGCTATGGCGGACCCAAATTTATGGTTAGAACTAGTAGAAAATTAGTAGGTCAGGAGGTTAGTGGAAAAAAGATTGTGCGGGATATGGCGGAGGGGAGACAGAGCGGAGCTAGGAACGTGTCGTGTGCTCGATTCTTAACGGAATCGAGCGAGGAAGGAGTGAAATTTGGGGTTTTGGGAGCGGGCGGGTTCAATGACGATGTTAGTTTTAGTGATTAAGGGGTAGAGGGAGAGATTGGTAGAGAGGTTAGTCCGTGGATATGACGGGAAGGAAGGCGGAGGGGATCCGAATGAACCCGGGCGCGAAAGCGCGCCGGGTGCATGCATGCCAAGAGAAAGGAAGATGGTGGAAGAGACGAGCAAGGGGCAACATGCATGATTCCCGATAGAATCAATCGGGGAGAGGGGCATTCCTACCAGTTTGGGGGTGGGCGACCCCGAATCTGGAGCCGGAGTAGTGTGAGAGTTAGTGCTAGAAGAGTTAGGTAGAAAAGTTAGTATGTAGAGATGGCGGAGGGTGTCGGGAAGGAGGACGAACGGGAGTAAAGTTGCAGAAGCTCGCTCATCTTTTGATCGTTTTTGGTGATTTGAGATACTAGATTGAAGTTTTTAGGCCGGGCGAGTCAGAATATAGTGTTAGTTTGAGTAAAGAGTCAGTAGATTATGAGTTAGCAATGAAAAACGCCCCGTGGAGCTATCGAGAGGGAAGGTCATGGGAGTGAGTAACTCGAATCTCATTCGATCCTCGATGGATTCGAGTGAGGTAAAATGCAAAATGGAGGTTTTTGGGCGGCGTGAGTATGATGGCGGTGTTAGTTTTAGCAGTGAGGGGTTAGTTTTAGAAGTGTAGATCGTAGGGGCTGCATGGTAGCAACCGCAGTTTTTCCTGGTCTGAGAAGTGGCTATGTATCTTCCCACGTTATAAGGGAAGATTCATTTCGATCTTGCTCAGGCTGACGGGGGATGTAGCGTGAGCCCGACTGCCGGGATGGAAACTTACCTGTTGGCCGCCCGGGCGCTCCCTCTGAAGTGCCTGCCGTAGGGTCCTATCAAGCTGAGGTGTTCGCCCCGCGATCTCGAGTGAACCCGACCGTAAGAACGACCAGGTACAAGCGCTTACCAAGAGGCAGTGGGGACGGGTGAGCGTTTACCTCGAACCAAGACTTGATGCATCCGCCCGTGTTTGAGCGGAAGGGTTATTATGAATTTGAACGCTTGGCAGATACGAGTGGGGGCGCAGAGCCGAGAGAGAGAGAGAGAGAGGGGAAGAGAGAGAATACCCACCGGCTGAACTGGGCGATGCGGGATGAACCGAAAGTCGGGTTACAGCGCCGAACAGCAAAAGGGCAGGTGGAGGGCTAACTGCGTGTGTAGCTGTCTGTACTTCAGGCAAAGGACTCACCTTCGTTTTCTCGATTGGCCCGACGCAGCTTGAGAAGTGAGGACGGGGCGGGGGGTCGGTGCCTGTGCCCACTCGGCTCGTTTCACAGCGGGTGAGGCTGCTGCCGACCGGCAGTGCACGGGCTGCTATAAGCTGTTGGGCGCTGACTGCTGGGTCATTTGACTGCATACGGACTGTTGCAGGCCTCTGTGTGTCATCGTTAAGAGGTTGGTGAGCCGCTGTTGGCCGAGCGCTATTACTGACGTTATGCGTCGCTGCTGCACTTGACCGAGGCTAGTGGCGCGCACCGCTGATTGAGGCGCGACTATACGTAGGCTGGAATAATGTATTTTAATGAGATACAGTTCGGCCAGCGCGCTACTGGGCCTATTGTGCGGGCGCAACAAACAGGAGGTGTAGCCGGAATGTGAGGGGAGTTAAATGCTGCAAAGTGCGGGTTCGACAGGAGGGTGAGTTCGGCGGTTTGACTGCAGGTTGACCAAGTGATTGTTACATTGGTTGCCATTGCGGGGCCCTCAGGCGACTGAAGACTTGAAGGCCCTCTCCTGCGAGTTTTAGAGCACCCTTCGTGTATCTGAGCGACTCAAACCTTTTTTTTCTACCCTTCTTACTCTAAGTCTAGTTTGTGGTTTTGAGAGGAAGGCGGCAGGCGGGATTGCAACCCGTAGGACCGCAGCAAGACTCTGTGGGGAGTCATCCCACCGATTGCGGGAGCTCTGACGGAACTCAGGAGGAGTTCTGGAGGCAGGGAATTGAAAGGTAACCTTTGCTTTCCCTTATAAACCTAGTATAACCCCTATCTACACTCCCCCTTACATACTGGCTGGTTACGATGAGTGCAACCTCTACTTTGACTTTTTTGGGATTGACTTTCAGGACACAAATCAGACTAACTAAAAAAATGTTTGTATAAATGGTAGTTTCAGTTTCTTGTTTGTTTGAAAGCAGATTGTCACAAAGGGTTGCACCAGGGGGAAGGTTGGGAGGAAGGCAGTTTTGCTTGCGATTGAGCGGGTCTTATAGGGTCAGGCATTGTTTTTGAGATGAATGGCCTGACTGCTATGTTTTGTTTTGTTTTCTGAAGGACCAAGCATCGTTTCTAAGATGAATGGCTTGGTTACTGTGTTTCTTTAATTGTGTCAGGCATTGTTTCTAAAATGAATGACCTGGCTACTTACTTCTGAGGGGTATTGCTTGCTTAATTTTTGAGGGTCGGACATTGTTTCTGAGTTGAATGGTCTGACCGCTGTTTTATTTGGGTGGTTTCTGAATAGTCTCTGGGTCAGACCCAGGGTACTCTACTTTTTTTGTGTGTGCTGAAAAAGCGAGAGCTGAGCATTGTTTCTAAGATGAATGACTCATCTTTCCTTTATTGTTTTTATTCTGAGGGAGCATTCAGGGCCAAAGGACTAGACATTGTTTCTAAGATGAATGGTCTAAGTCTGAGGCCTCAGGACTATAATGAGAACCAAGGAACATGATTCTCTATATTATGAAATATATATGTACTTATATACGAACAAGGCTAGTGAGGCATTGTTTCTAAGATGAATGGTCTAACTATAGCCTTATCACAAACGAAGAGAGTATAATCAAGAGTTATAACTGAAGGTAATCTGGGCAGGCTGGGCATTGTTTCTAAGATGAATGGCCGAGCCCTACGCCCTTCTTATGAAGACTAAGGTGCAGAAATGTATATATAACTTCGTTATTTAAACAGTTCAGGGCGGCTAAGCATTGTTTCTAAGATGAATGGCTTAGTCATATGCCCAATGAAGAGAAAAGTAGTTGTGCAACCTGTTCGTGTATACCTAAGGCAGAGGGTTGGCATTGTTTCTAAGACGAATTGTCAGTCCCAATGCCCTATGTAAGCAGGGTATAAATGGTTAAATCATTGAAGGACTATGAACTATTGTTTGCCAAGTTGACTTGGGGCTGGTGAGAGTACTTACTTTTGTGGTTTGGCATTGCATGTGAGTAAGTGAAGCTACTACTTGGTCTGAGATCCCGTTTGACATGTAGTTGCTTTAGAAGCTCGCCACGTGTTAGAGCGATAGAACTTAGTTCGATTTCTGTATTTTCTGAGCTAAGTTTATTTTACTAAGATCGATTATCGTATTTTCTGAGATCTTTTGTTATACTTGGCTTTGTATAAATCTTGGTAAGCTACTTTTCCTACAGGAAGCGCTGCCGAAATTTCTGCAAATTCAAGGAGTTACTCAAATTTCTGACTTTTCAAAGTTCAACTTGTCTAATGTTCGTATATGACTTAGTAAAAATCTGGAAAGTCTCCTTTTCTAAAGGGAGTGCTGCCCAAATTTTTGCTAATTCAGGGAGTTAGACAAAATTGGACTTTGAAAAGTCAAAGATCATTTTTTTGGTTTCATATTCGGGCTGATATAAATTCTGGAAAAACACTTTTCCTACGGGAAGCGTTGCCGAAATTTTCTTAGTTTAAAATAGATAGATTATATTTTAACAGGTGGTGATTCTGACGATCCACCTTGAATAGGGGAGATTCTGCCATTAGCCTACCTTTGTTTGGGCACTGCCTTAGAAGTAGGCTTAGACTTAGTTGGCAGATAGCTTTGAGTGAGAATGTGTTATGGAGGTTCATCCCCCATATGCTGATGATTTAGCTTGGGCATTGGCCTGTCATGTGTTACATGTCCTCTGGATCGTTTGATTCAGGATCTGGACTAGATTCATTTCGATCCTACAAGGATCACCTTCTGTTATCACAGATAAAAGGTCGGTTGTCGATTCGTCGGTTTACGATTCAACTCCAATTCACCCCTGCCACTCAACCTAAAGGCTTTAGCCTTGTGATTGAACTGTTTTATTGTGTTTTCACCCGGACTTTATTGAATGGTCATCCAACAAAAGTACTGAGTATTTATTTAAGAGTTGAAGTTGACCCCATGTAGTGTGTGAACTTCTTATTGGATCTTTGATGTGATTGCAGGTATGTTTGTGGTTCGGACTTAGGATGTGACTGTCTGCGATTACATACATATATGGCTGAAAAGAGCCCCACTGTGACTGTGAGAAGTGATCATCCTATATAAACAAACCTTATGTATATATTTGTATGTGCCTTGGGCATGCGTGCAGCTTATTGTGATCGTGTGCAAGGGTTAACCAAATTATCGCTTGAGAGAAAAGGAAAATCTCTTTTTATCCTTTGCCTTTTAGAGATTTTTATGGTCGGACGTTGGTCTTGGGCCGAGATTCGAGGTCCTTGTTCAGGACATCCCAAGCCCTAGACTCTGCAGGGAAAGAATCTGCCCCCGTGTAGAGCCTATTTGCTTTGCCTACCGAGACGCTCAGACCAAAAGCCGGAGGCCTCGCGGCGGCTGCACGACTATTCCTTCAACCGTGCAATGTCGTGAGGAATTAGACTCTCACAACACTTCGAGTCTGACACCTGAGTGTCATAAGCGGTACTCGGATCCACGAGGGACCGCTTGATTATGGGCACCACATAGTACGTCATCATTGCGACTGTTTGCGTACGTTTGCATTGCGAATCGATATGAGTTAGCCCTGCGTCCGTGCGGTTTATACTGAGTCTCGCGCGCGACGCCTATCCGATCCTTCGCGTTGGAGAGTTATGGGATGGCTACCGAGGGGCTAGGAGCATTGTCGCGTTGTTTGTGTTGTGTCATTTCGTATGCGTGTGTGTGAGGGTGTTTTATTTTCTTAGTGTTTGTAAAGTGGTGTGCGCGTGGTGTGTGGGATGCGTCCTAGTCGACCGACGTCGGGCCACGCTTGGGACTTCAGGCCCCCAAGATGTCGGTTCGCGTGCGGGTCCGATAGGAGTATTACCGCTCGTACCCCCTATGCTACAAGGAACGAGAAACGCCCTCGGCTGGTCCACCTCTGCGATTGCAACTAATCAGCTTTCGTACTGTGGACTGGTAGCTCGGCGGGGATACCCCCACTGAAGGGAGGTGACAGCTCCCATAAGGTGGAGGTAAGTCGTGCCTCACGTAGGCCCTATCCTGTCGTAGGGGCTCGCGAGACGTATGGCTAGCGCACTCGGCTGGAGTGGCTTGCGGAAACTCCATATATATTTGCGACGAGGATTTAATCCAACTCCTGCACGATGCGGCCGGGAGGGTCCCGCGCTGCCCTGGTGCGGTGCCGGACAAATGCACTCGACAACGCAAAGGGTTTAATGGAGCGATCAAGATGAATGAGATTCACACGATTACACATACTCCATGAAAAACTTCCTCTTCCATAAGTGTCTCGTAGCGAACTTGTCTATGAATCCACCCCGACCCTCAATCCACCCCCACCCTCCAGATCTTCATCTTCATGTAAAGGAGATCTCATCAGTACACAACAAACTTGTTCCTGCAACATCATTGTGCAATGACTCCGACAAAGCAGTTGCGTATCTTCCCTCATTAAGAAACAGCATCCTAATCAATTGGTCAAGTCTTCGGAACACAATTCCTAGCAACGGTACACAAAGATCATCACACGTACAATTTTCCTACGAAATGGATGTAAGGAAATGTAGACGACATAATACGATTCACGCCCCTTACAACTTCCGACAACCATAATTACCACATAAAAAGCTAGGTTGAGGATGTGAGATTTGTAGATGACAAAGCTAGGGGCTGTGGCATATTCCCTGAAACATGCTTTTCGCTATGTAGCCACGTAATAGCTCATCAGAGGGATAATATAGCATTTGACAAATACAAGTGCATTTCGAAGTCTTATCAGGGGCAAGTGCAGTACACTCATACTGAAAAAAGAAAAAGGAGACGGGAGAGAGAGAGGGGAGAAGGAAAGGGATTGATTGTATCACTTAGAGGACATAAATACTTCACCTCCTGCAGTACATCCTTGGCATTCTCGCCAGTAAACTCTTCCGCGAGCATTTCGTCAATGTCATAGGGATACGCCATCATGAGAATTCTTTAGTCTCCACCAAAGTTGATCTTTGGTCTGCACGAGATTGCGATCCCGAGTGGGAAGATGGAGAGTTGAAGTGGAAAGGATATGACGAGAGCGATTGAATGCGGAGGACCACGTGGGGGAAGATAGACCGTAAGTCTTAGCGCAAAAGATGGAGTAGGAGACAATCGTCATGGATTCCGTAAAATGCAGCGCAGCGAGATAGCACAACGCATCCGACAGTCAAGTGGTACTGACATATCTCACCGCATCGACCTCGTGTGGAGTTGATAAGCGAGCTATGTGAGAAACCGCTCAGAAAGCGTATGCAAGCCTGTGAGAATTACTAGCAGAACCGATTATTCATATATAGGACCGACTACTATGGTTCAGTCGGCATTATCCTGGCGCCTCAAAAAATGGGCGTTGCGTTCCAAAGAACCGTAGAAGCAACCAGATTTTAGGCGAGAGTCTCCTCTGTCCTACTCGTCGGGACTCGTTTTTTCAAACCCTAGAAAACTGCGCCTACGCATTTCTATGGGTAATATAGGTGGGAATTCTTAGTAAGGGTTGGGTTTTAGGAATTGTTTCGTAAAAAGAGTAGGGGATCCCCTTAATCTGGGGAGGGTTGCCCGATGAACATATACCCATATACTAGTGTCCAAGATTGTTGTTACAACATACCGGATAAAGTGTTTACGGTATTTTCTGCTGACATCACAAAGTGCTTTGAGAATATTTCGATTGATGATTCAGATGATGGCTTACCCAACGCGATAAGATTCTTTGTGGAATTAAGGTTTGATTTCGTGAAGAAGCAGCACTCACATTCTCTGATAAAGTGTGCCTATCGGAAGAATGGGGCGGTATCGTGCACCACGGTTAAGGCGCAGTCTGGTTCATCAAGCAAACTATTTTTTCTAACGCCCAAGATGTGGTGAAACTATATATCTGGGTAATCGATCGATGCTACACAGTCTTTGGAGGTAGAGTATGGAGGCAGGTAAAAGGCATTCCCATGGGATTGCCTTCATCGCCCACGTGGTGTGATCTGTATTTTTTTAAGTATAAAATTTATGTAGTTTCCTTAGGCGGTTAATCGCAAACAATGCTACGGCTAATCGCAAACAATGCTACGGCTTACACAACACTGTTCAAACATTCATTTAGATACATTGATGACCTCCATATGATCAATAACCCCTCCATCCTTAGGTTTCTGGATCCGCAGCAGCCAAGAGTTAAGGAAAACATTTTATGGATCTACCCGCTTGGTATCATCGAAATAAAGAATCAGACCGTTGAGTTTGAGGAAGGACCGGACATGTTGTTCTTTGGCAAGTCCACGCAGTTCCTACACATGGTCATCAGGGTGCACTCTGGAATAACAGGTCAATTTTCCACAATGAAACATGACAAGTTACGAGCTCTGTCATTTTGCCCTATCAGATTTCAATTGTCAAATTTGACTCCAATAGGCCTATTAGGCAGTCGATCAATATCATAATTTCTCAAGTGGCAATGGTGATGCTTCTTTCTACAGATCCTAAAAACTAGGCTTTAGAGATTAAGAACGTTATTGACCTCATGATTCTAAATGGATTTAAGAAAAATCGTTGTTATGCTGCTGCCTTTCTCGTCCTTGACCACCCTGAATTATTTCAAAAGTTTCGTTGTGTGGAGAAGCGCACTAAGCAGTGCCTTGTGGTGAGTTACTACTACTTCCTGAAACCCAGGACCTAATATTTCCCCTTGCGCTCATTATTCATTATAATTGTGAATCAGTGTGTAGTTGTGAGTGTGTCTCCTTTGATGATGTCACGATAATTGGGACAGACTGAAGCGTTGCTGGCGGGTACGTGACTGATGAGGTTCAGGTGCCTTGCTTGCGCCTCGGAAGTCGATACCCCCAACGAAAAAAGGGGCAGGTCACACACACACACACACACACACACACACACACACACACACACACACATATACTATCGATGATCCACCAAAAGTAAGTATCAACTCCATGGAAGGTTTTTACCATGTTCGACAGTTCAGCGCTATGACACATGACAGCAGCCTTGAGGGTTTTGAAAGCTTTATCACATACTTCAGCTACAGAAGTTAAGAACGATCTGGAGGCATTCGTCAACCACCAAAACGACATTTTACGGTGCTTAAAGATAGCCATTAAGTATGGCACATTCTCATACATAATTCTAACCTTAGGCAGCAAATTAACCATCGAATATTTGAATTCCTGTATGATCTCCAACTGCGTTTTGCTCGGGAATTCGAAATCCAGGCTGGATAACCTTTCAAGCACTAGTGCTCTAATTAGGTTACAGCATACAAAGAAGGGAGTGTTAACCGCTTTGTCAGTCCCAAGAATATACATGTATTTTGCTAGGAAGCTTAACTCCGATCTGAATTGGAAAGAAGACTGATTGCTCACAGAAAGGTGCATTCCGGAGGAAATTTTCCCAAGGATTTCTTTTTTGAAGACAGTCTTCATGTGTCTCATCAAGGCTGGAGGGATGAATTCCCTTATAGCGATGATTGCTATCGCATCATCCCATGCTTTAAGATAGGCCTTCAGCACCTGCAGGCGGGAAGGAGTTCGACGGGGTATATGGTTCGGGCCCATATTCAAAAGTTTTCTTACCTCGGGTGTCGAAGCTATGGCCGAATCCAGTGTGAGAATATGGGTCGAGGGAGAGTCGGTTGGCTGGGTCATGGAGAGCGTGAAGGGGTGGTGGAAAGGGGTAAACCTTCCTTGGTTACATGGGCAACATGGGACGACAATCATTTCCCTATACCCTTGGTCTAAATCGAATCGTTTAAACATATGCATGAGTTTGTACAACATCTTACTGATAGGCTCGTCCACAGTCCAACCGAATATGATTGAGGAAGAGACAGTAAGTACAACAGCATTAACGAATTGCGAAAGTATCCCAAGCATCAGGGAACCAAGACAAAAATTGTTCATGATTCTCCCTTCATAACGGATATGCACAAAACGCTTCCTGACTGACTCGTCCACAACCTTCCATTGCCATCTACCAGAACATCCTTTTTCCAGGGAGCCTTTGTGTACCTGCAATCAACACAAAGCATATCCATCACGACCAATCTGAAGGTCAAGCGTTGTTGCATTCGAGGACTCCATACAAGCCTCTTGTGGGGCACTGCAGACTGTACGCTGACGACAAAAAAAACAGGTGGAGGGTTTACTCGGTGGTCCGTAACCGTGGCTATTACTGATGCTGGTGATTTTTGTGAGGCAGGTGCAGCAGCAGGTGTGCTTGGTGTATCATCCGCGGCGGCATCGGCAAAGGCTTTTGCGGAGGTGGCGCCGATACGCGACGACCGAACGAAAGAATCAATAGAGGCCTAACTTTCCACCCTCCGAGTCCCCTTTTTCCTTAAAGAGGAAACATCCCCAAACCTCTGCCTCTTCTTCAAGTACTTGGGGGGTAATAGGATCTTGGCGCATTCCTTGAATGCCTTCCTGTCCGCCCCGTTGACTCCTACCAAGATCGTTTCAGCGCTCAGGGAGGGATCAACAATAATTTTTCTGGCCAACCCCATCATAATCTCCCTAAAACATGCAAACAAAATCGAGGCCAAGATCATTGGCTTCCAACTACCCTCAAAATGGCCTCAAGGACCTCGAAGAGAGAGGAAACCTTCGCTCTGGGGGTGGGGGCATCGGGGAACATCACATCCAAATTGTAAAACAAAAACTACAATAGGTGATCGAACCAAGCTAGTCCGCTGCCACACTCACCTCTCCCCGAAGTTGTGCAACGATACTTGAGGTAAGGTCTCCCCACATTCCATATTCTTTTTGGTTCCGCAAGGGGTGTGGGATTTTGTGGCGGTCTGTTTCCTTTGATGGATACGGTAGGTGCTGCGGGAGAACACTTCAATATATCCATAACGTTCATGGGTGGGAAATGTACCTCCTCACCGTTAAAAGGGAAGGTTGTGTCCGGGGGATTGAAGTTCATGTCGAACGCTCTCTCATAGGCTGCCCTGATCTCATCATCCGACAGTGTGGCTAACAGGCGGTAAGCTCGTGTATCGAAGGGGGCTAGCGAATTGAATGTTTCCAAGGACCAGATCTTTCCTGCGAAGGCGGTAGACATGATTTGAATTGATTTCTACCCATCGGGAAGAGGTGAGGGGGAGGAAGGCGTTCATATGGG
This sequence comes from Chara braunii, assembly GCA_003427395.1. Lineage (NCBI taxonomy): Eukaryota > Viridiplantae > Streptophyta > Charophyceae > Charales > Characeae > Chara > Chara braunii. The sequence continues at coordinate 1,637,976 of BFEA01000075.1, read as the reverse complement.
AAGTGCGAAAATCCTTCTTCTTCGTGACAACTAGAGTGGCCTTCGCCTTAGATCTCTCCGCACTCTTTTTTTCCAAATACCTCCGCTCTTCTTCCGTAAGTTCATCCTCCTCATCGTCCATCTGCGATTTCCCTTTTTTTCCCCTGGGGGTTTTTCCTGCCTCATATTGTGGAAGGGTGCATCAGCCCCCCAAAGCTTAACAAAGACCGCTTCGCCATTGATCGTCATCTTCTCAGTACTCTTATCTTCCTCCACCTCTTCACAACTCTTTTGGGAGGTAGCTCCTGCAAGACTATTGATCAGGTCCACATACTTACTTCTAGTGTAACGATACGTATGAATAAGCTCAGCTCAGTCACGAAACGACAAATGGTCGATCAGTGGTAGCTGATCAACGCCCTGTGATTCCGATCTACTCCTAGCCGTCACAATGACTTGTTTCTGTGCGTAAGCAATAAGCTCTTGCATGGGGCGAGGGGGTGCTCGGAAGCGTGCAAGCCAAGCCTTGTCGCCCTGCACCAAGTCGGGAATCCATAAGACAGCAGGTGAGGCAGGTTCCTGAAACAAAGACATGCACATACGATAGAGATTAAATATCAATCATCGGTACAATTTCTAGGTCTATAACTCAAACATCCTCCTACACCTTCATAGAAATGATGTACAAGCGCTCATGCCAGGAGTAACTAACTAGATGGGACAGGGTATCATCCCCGAAAGGAACTGCAAAGGATAACTATCTCCCTCGTGTGTGTGTTGAGATGTGTGCGTATATACACACATGTATATGATATCCTTAACGTGATACATGTCATTCACCATCCATGCAATCACTAACAGACCGGTACGCAAGTAACCACAACAAAGGGTGGGGAGTTTGAATAAGTCGACAACCAACCACAATACTTCTTCGGAAATACCGATATGATCATCAATTATAACCTTTCGTAAGCACACAATGTTTACGAGGAACTGCGAAGAAGGTGAGCAAGGAGGGGAAAGAGGAAAATACGGGTGAGAAAAAAATCGAAATGAATAAAACAGAAAAGAAAAGAAAAGAGAAAGATGGAGGGGGAACGAACGTATACTTCGAAAATAGAAAGAACACAATGACCAAGTCTTCATGCCAATACCACTCGAAGTAAGCCATACATAGTCAAAACACACAAGCATTCAAAGCTTATCATGCCACCCTCCGAGGTAGCGAAGGGACGTGCCTAACAACCTCATCATTTTTCACCACAAACGTTAGAATGTCAATTTATGCAAGAGGAGAGAGGTTAGTCTTCTGATTGAATTCCGAGTGCACACACGAATCTTGCAAAATGCCCCTACTCATATCATTTTTTCACAACACCCTCACCAAGGAACCGACTCAGTAGAACCCGCAAATCCACACTTATTCAATCTAGCTTCTTGTATATGTCAAAAAAACTCCACAAACTCTATTGCGCCTAGACAACGGGTCCTCATGACTTCAGATCTCCAACCCCGGTGACATGCTCGGATAGCCACCACCTCCTTTGCAAACTTTTGTACTCATGATATAGCGGCAATCCTTACTATTGATACCACCAACCGATCCATGCGTAGATACTTATGCTCATGAGAGCATCGAGAAGGCAAACTTATTACCCCATATCCTCTTCCCAATCATAACGGAAAGGACTTATTGGAGCGATCAAGATGAAAGAGATCCACACGATCACACGTACTCCACAAAGAACTTCCTCCTCCATAAGTGCCTCGTAGCGAACTAGTCTATGAATCCACCCCGACCCTCAATCCACCCCCACCCTCCAGATCTTTATCTTCATGTAGCGGAGATCGCATCAGTACACAACAAACTTGTTCCTGCAACATCATTGTGCAATGACTCCGACAAAGCAGTTGTGTATCAGCAGTTGTGTATCTTCTCTCATCAAGAAGCAGCATCCTAATCAATCAATCGAGTCTTCGGAACACAATTCCTAGCAACAACACGCAAAGATCATCACACGTACAGGATTCCGACGAAATGGATGTAAGAAAATGTAGACGACATAAGATCAAGGCACAATACGATTCACGCCCCTCACAACTTCCGACAATCATAATTACCACATAAAAGAGTAGGCTGAGGATGCGAGATTTGTAGATGACAAAGTTAGGGACTGTGGCATATTCCCTGAAACATACTTTTCGCTATGTAGCCACGTAATAGCCCATAAGAGGGACAAAATAACATTTGCAAATACACGCGCATTTCGAAGTCTTCTCAGGAGCAAGTACAACACACTCATACTGAAAAACAAAAAAGGAGAGGGGAGAGAGAGAGAGGGGAGAAGGAAAGGGATTGAGTGTATCGCTTAGAGGACATAAATGCTTCACCTCCTGCAATACATCCTCGACATTCTCGCCAGTAAACTGTTGGGCGAGCATTTTGTCAATGTCATAGGGATACTCCATCATGAGAATTCGTTAATCTCCACCAAAGTTGATCCTTGGTTTGCATGAGATTGCGATCCCGAGCGGGAAGATGGAGAGTTAAAGTGGAAAGGATATGGCAAATGCGATTGAATGCGGAGTACCACGTGGGGGAAGATAGACAGTAGGTCTCAGCGCAAAAGATAGAGTAAGTGCGAGGAGAGCGGAGAAGGAAACAATCGTCATGGATTCTATAATGAGCAGCGCAACGAGGTAGCACAACGCATCCGGCAGTCAAGCGGTACTGACATATCTCACCGCATCGGCCGCGTGTGGAGTCGATAAGCGAGCTTTGTAAGAAACTGCTTAGAAAGCGTATGCGAGCCTGTGATAGTTACTACCATAACTGATTATTCATATATAGGACCGACTACTATGGTTCAGCCGACATTATCCTGGCGCCTCAAAAAATGGGTGTGACGTTCCAAAGAACCGTACAAGCAACCAGATTTTAGGCGAGAGTCCCATGTGTCGTACTCGTCAGGACTCATTTTTTCAAACCTTAGAAAACAGGGTCTACGCATTTTCATGGCTAATATAGGTGGGAATTCTTAATAAGGGTTGGGTTTTAGGAATCGTTTCGTAAAAAGGGTAGGGGATCCCCTTAATCTGGGGAGGGCTGCCCGATGAGCATATACCCATGTATATATGTGTGTGTGTGTGTGTGTGTGTGTGTGTGTGTGTGTGTGTGTGTGTGTGTGCGTGTGTGTGTGTGTGTGACCCGCCCCTTTTCCCGCTGGGGGTATCGACTTCCAAGACGCAGGCAAGGTACCTAAACCTCATCGGTCAGGTACCCGCCAGCAACCCTTCAGTCTATCTCAATTATCAGGACATTATCAAAGGAGACACACTCACAACCAGACACAGATTCACAATTATAATGAATAATGGGCGCAAGGGGAGATATTAAGTCCTGGGTTTCGGGAAGTAGTAGTAACTCACCACAAGGTACTTCTTAGTGCGCTTCTCCTCACAATGAAACTTCTGAAATAATTCAGGGTGGTCAAGGACGCGAAAGGTAGCAGCATAACAATGACATTTCTTAAATCCTTTTAGAATCCTGAGGTCTATAACGTTCTTAATCTCCTAAGCTGCGTTTTTACTATCCGTAGAAAGAAGCATCATTATTGCTACTTGAGAAATTAAGATATTGATCGACTGCCTAATAGGCCTTTTGCAGTCAAATTTCACAAATGTGATAGGGCAAAATGAAAGAGCTCGTAACTTGTCATGTTTCATTGTCGAAAATTGACCTGTTGTTACAGAGTGCACCCTGATGGCCATGCGTAGGAACTGCGTGGACTTAGCAAAGAACAACATGTCTGGTCCTTCCTCAAACTCAACGGTCTGATTCTTTATTTCGATGATCCCAAACGGGTAGATCTAGAAAATGTTTTCCTTAACTCTTGGCTGCTGCGGATCCAGAAACCTCAGGATGGAGGGGTTATTGATCACATGGAGATCATCAATGTATCTGAATGAATGTTTGAACAGTGTTGTGTAAGCCGTAGTATTGTTTGCGATTAGCCGTCTAAGAAAACTGTATTCATACTTAAAAAATACAGATCACACCATGTGGGCGATGAAGGCAATCCCATGGGAATGCTTTTTACCTGCCTCCATACTTTACCTCCAAACACCGTGTAGCATCGATCGATTACTCATATACATAGCTTCACCACATCTTGGGCGTTCGGAAAAAATCCTTTGCCTGATGAACCTGACTGCGCCTTAACCGTGGTGCACGATACCAACCCATTCTTCCGATAGGCACACTTTATCAGAGAATGTGAGTGCTGCTTCTTCACGAAATCAAACCCCAATTTCACAAAGAATCTTATCGCATTGGGTAAGCCATCATCTGAATCATCAATCGGAATATTCTCAAAGCACTTTGTGATGTCAACAAAAAATATCGTGAACACTTTATCCGGTATGTTGTAACAAGAATCTCGGACACTATCGATAATCCACCAAAAGTTGGTATCAACTGCATGAAAGTTTTCTACCATGTTCGATAGTTCAACGCAATGGCACATGACAACAACCTTGAGGGTTCTTAGAGCTTCATCACATTCTTCATCAGGAGAATTTAAGAACGATCTTGAGGCATTCGTCAACCATCTAAATGACGTTTTATGGTGCTTAAAGATAGCTATTACGTCTGGCACATTCTCATGCATAATTCTAACCTTAGGCAACAAACTAACCATCGAATATTTGGCTTCTTGTATCACCTCCAGCTGCGTTTTGTTCGGGAATTCGAAGTCCAGGCTGGATAACCTTTCAAGCGTTAGTGCTCTAATTAGGTTAATGCATACAAAGAAGGGAGTGTTAGCCGCTTTGTCAGTCCCAACAATATATATGTATTTTGCTAGGAAGTCTACCTCATATCTGAATACGAAAGAAGACTGATTGCTCACGGAAAGGTGCATTCCAGAGGAAAGTTTCCCAAGGATTTCCTTTTTGAAGACAATCTTCATGTGTCTCACCAAGGCTGGAGGGATGAATTCCCTTATAGCGATGATTGTCATCGCATCATCCCATGCTTTAAGATAGGCCTTCAACAGCAGCACGCGGAAAGGAGTTCGACGGGGTATATGGTTCAGGCCCATATTCAAAAGTCTTTTTACCTCGGGTGTCGAAGCTATGGCCGAATCCAGTGTGAGAATATGGGTCGAGGGAGAGTCGTTAGGTTGGGTCAAGGAGAGCGTGAGGGGGTGATGGAAAGGGGTAAACCTTCCTTGGTTACATGGGGAGCATGGGACGACAGTCATTTCCCTATACCGTTGGTCTAAATCGAATCGTTTAAACACATGCATGGGTCTGTACAACATCTTACTGATAGGCTCGTCCACAGTCCAACCGAATATGATTGAGGAAAAGACCGTAAGTATAGCAGGATTAACAAATTGCGAAAGTATCCCAAGCATCAGAGAACCAAGACAAAAACTGTCCATGATTCTCCCTTCATAACGGATATGCACAAAACGCTTCCCGACTGATTCCTCCACAGCCTTTCATTGCCATCTACCATAACATGCTTTTTCCAGGGAGTCTTTGCGTACCTACAATCAACACAAAGCATATCCATCACGACCAATCTGAAGGTCAAGCGCTGTTGCATTCTAGGACTCTGTCCAAGCCTCTTGTGGGGCGCTACAGACTGCACGCCGACGACAGAAAAACCAGGTGGAGGCTTTACTCGACGGCCCATAACCGTGGTTATGACTGATGCTGGTGATTGTTGTGATGCAGGAGCAGCACCAGGCGTGCTTGGTGTATCATCCACGGCGGCATAGACAGAGGCTTTTGCGGAGGCGGCGCCGATACCCGACGACTGAACGAAAGAATCAAGGGAGGCCTACCTTTCCACCCTCCCCTTCTTCCTTGAAAAGGAAACAACCCCAAACCTCTGCCTCTTCGTCAAGTACTTGGGGGGTAACAAGATCTTGGCGCATTCCTTGAATGCCTTCCTGTCCGCCCCGTTGACTGCTACCAAGATCATTTCAGCGGTCAGGGAGGGATCAACAATAATTTTTCTGGCCAACCCCATCATAATCTCCCTAAAACATGCAAACGAAATCGAGGCCAAGATCATTGGCTTTCAACTACCCTCAAGGACCTCGAAGAGAAAGGAAACCTTCGCTCTGGGAATGGGGGCATCGGGGAACATCACATCCAAATTGTAAGACAGAAACCACAATAGGTGATCGAACCAAGCTGGTCCGCTGCCACACTCACCTCTCCCCTCAGTTGTGCAGCGACAATTGAGGTAAGGTTTCCCCACATTCCAGATTCTTTTGAGTTTCGCAAAGGGGGTGTGGGATTTTGCGACGGTCTGTTTCCTTTGGTGGATACGGTACGTGCTGCAAGGGAACACTTCGATGTATCCATAGCGTCCATGGGTGGGAAATGTACCTCCTCACCGTTAAAAGGGAAGGTTGTGTCCGGGGGATTGAAGTTCATGTCGAACGCTCTCTCATAGGCTGCCCTGATCTCATCATCCGACAGTGTGGCGAACAGGCGGTAAGCTCGTGTGTCGAAGGGGGGCAGGAAATTGAATGTTTCCAGGGACCAGATCTTTCCTGCGAAAGCGGTAGACATGATTTCTACCCATCGGGAAGAGGTGAGGGGGAGGAAGGCGTTCCTACGCGAAGTGAGAAAATCCTTCTTCTTCGTAACAACTAGCATCACGGTGGCCTTCACCTTAGATCTGTCCGCCCTCTTCTTCTCCAAATACCTCCGCTCTTCTTCCGTAAGTTCATCCTCCTCATTGTCCATCTGCGATTTCCCTTTTTCCGGCGGGGGTTTCTCCTGCCTCATATTGTGGAAGGGTGAGTCAGCCCCGCACAGCTTAACAAAGACCACTTCGCCATCGATCGTCATCTTCTTAATACTCTTCTCTTCCTCCACCTCTTCACAACGTTTTTGGGAGGTAGCTCCTGCAAGAGTATTGATCCGATCGACATACGTACTTCTATTGTAACGATACATATGAATGAGCTCAGCCCAATCACAAAACGACAAATGGTCGATCAACGGTAGTTGATCAACGCCCGATGATTCCGATCTACTCCTAACCGTCACAATGACTTGTTTCTGTGCGTAAGCAATAAGCGCTTGCGTGGGGCGAGGGGGTGCCCGGAAGCGTGCAAGCCAAGCCTTGTCGCCTTGCATCGAGTCCAGAATCCATAAGACAACAGGTGAGGCAGGTTCCTGAAACAAAGACATGCACATACGATAGAGATTGAATATCGATCATCGGTACAATTTGCAAAAGAGTACACGTACTTAGGTCTCGAACTCAAACATACTCCTTCACCTTCATAGAAATGATTTACAAGTCCTCATGCCAGGAGTAACTAACCAGATGGGACAAGGGTATCAACCCTGAAAGGAACCATGAAGGAGAACTATCTCCCTCGTGTGTGTGTTGAGATGTGTGCGTATGACACATGTATATGATATCCTTAACGCGATACATCACATTCACCATCCATGCAATCACTAACAGGCCGGTTCGTAAGTAACCACAACAAACGGTGGGGAGTTTCAATAAGTCGACAACCAACCGCAGTACTTCTTCGGAAATACCGAGATCATCAATTAGAACCTTTCGTAAGCACACAACGTCTAAGAGGAACGACAAAGAAGATGAGTAAGGAGGGGAAAGAGGAAAATACGGGTGAGAAAATAATCGAAAGGAATAGAATAAAATAGAAAAGAAAAGAGAACTTGAAAGATGGAGGGGGAACGAACGTATACTTCGAAAGTGAAAGAACACAATGAATGAATCTTCATGCCAATACTACTCGAAGTAAGCCATACATAGTCAAAACACACAAGCATTCAGAGCTTATCATGCCACCCTCCGAGGTAGCGAAGGGACGTGCCTAACAACCTCATCATTTTTCACCACAAACGTTAGAATGTCAATTTATGCAAGAG
>BFEA01000075.1:1521427-1539885 GCA_003427395.1 Chara braunii | reverse complement strand
GTTTTTTTTTTTTTTCGCCTGTAATTGAAGTCAATTTTTTTTTTTTTTTCCGTAGACAGCCTCCCGTCCCCTCCCGCCACGCCCTCCTACCTCCAGAACCGCGGTGTGCCTGACGGGGGACCCCGACCGAAACCTCGTACGAGCCACGTTCGGACGACCGTACGACCGTCCATACGGCCGTACGACAGATGCTCTGAACGACATACGGAGATTAACACAGTTCTGAAGGAGGGAAAAATTAATGAATTATGGAAAATCAACAACATCTTTTAATGTATCATCTCGTCCCAAATTCCACCAGCTATTGAACACCAGTGTATAATCACGTTTAAGTGGCTTTTAATAAAGTTTAACATTTTCCCCAGACCATTCCACTTTCCCAATGTTCTTACCCTCTGACTTCCCAAGCCAGTCCGTTTGAAATTGTGAGAATTTTTTTTTCATGTCCGTTTTTTTATGAGAAATTTTTAGCTTATTTTTTGTGTTACTCCAGCGAGCTAGGATTTCTATTTTCACAAATTGCTTGACAATGTTCATTAGTTTTGTCCCTTCAATTCTTACTTCTTCCATAACACGCACGGATCTTTTGTGCCATGAGGACCAAAATACGACTTTCCTACCTAGGTGAAAAATATTATTCTGAAAATAAGATAATGATAGCCTAAGGGTGGAGGGGTCTCAGTTGCCGACGAATATTGCCCGCCAATCCCATAGCCAGTCCAGTTTTGTCAAGCGTCTTCAAATACAGTCCCATCTCCTCCACATCGAAATCGATACTCGGCACTGTGGTGTTTTCAGGAGGGGGGGTGTACCGACAACGGTGTGGTGTTGGCATCGGGACGTGGTTTCAGAGTCAGGGGGTGTGGTGTTTTGACGTTTTGGGACGCATCGGGACGTCTTTTCAGGAGGGGGGGTGTACCGACAGTGCAGCGGTGCGGTGTTGGCATCGGGACGTGGTTTCAGAGTTGGGGGGTATGTACGAACGTGCATGCATCGGCGGGTGGGGAGGTAGTACACGCAACCGTCTATATATATGTTTCGAGGGGTGAGATAGCGCAGTCATGTCGACTTTTCCAAGAATACTTTTGTATGGCATTCGCTAAAATTGAAAACGGTCGTCTTTTATACAATCGACTACATCAAACATAAATTCGTGCCGACCTGAACGAAAATTTGCGAGGCCATGTCATGCAATATGACAATGGTGAAAATATCGGGCAACGAATTATTCTACCAGGAACATTCACAGGAGGGCCCCGTGATATGCATCGCCGATACCAAGATGCTATGGCAACTGTTTAAGAATATGGAGCACCAAATCTTTTTCATACTTTTAAATGTAATTCACACTGACCTTAAATAGAAAGTGCTCTCTTTCCAAACCAGCAACCAACAGACAGACCTGACCTCCTCGCACGTGTTTTCAAAGGATACTTACAACAATTGATTCATGACATACACTCAACTCATATATTCGGGGCTACAACAACGTACACATACATAATTGAATTCCAAAAACGTGGATTGCCGCACGCACGTATAATAGTGACACTCAAAATAGATCAAAAATTTAATACAGCCGAACAAATTGACTCTATTGTTTCAGCAGAGATTCCAACAAATCCAACATTACAAGAACTGGTCCTCACTCATTTGATTCACAATCCATGTGGAATACACAACATGCATGCATCATGCATGAGAAATGACCAATGTACACAATTCTTTCCTAAACCATTCTCTGAACGAACAACATGAAATGAAGAAACAGGATACCCTATTTACCGTCAACGTGCGCCTGATGATGGAGAAATGCGAATCGCTCGTGGAAAAACTGAACTTGATAACTCTTGGGTTGTACCTTACAATCCTTACCTCCTGCTGCGATATCGAACACATTTCAATGTTGAAATATGTGCATCGACTGCAGCATGTCGATATATGTTTGAATACATCCTCAGAGGCCCTGACAGAGCAATGGTCGCTGAGGCTATTAACAACGAAGAAGAGATTCGAACATATCAAGACATGAGAGCAATTGGTGTCGCTGAATCATGCTGGCGTATTTTCAATTTTGTGTTATGTGTCGATATCCTGCCGTCTCAGCATTACCTATTCACACTGAAAATCGCCAACGAGTATACTTTCATCACCAACAAGTTCAACAAATCGCATGACCCCCACCCCCTGAAACAGAACTTACAACTTGGTTCAAATGGAATGTTGCACATCTTCAAAATCCCGAAAATAATAAACCTCTATACAAAGATATGATCCGCCGATTCCATTTCGATAAAAACACAAAACAATGGATTCCTCGACGACAAGCGTCGAACACAATTGGCCGAATACACACTGTCCATCCAAATAGAGGAGATACATTCTATCTTCGCGTGCTACTTCTGTCACCTCACTCCCGCGGCGCAACAAGCTTTGAGCATCTCCGAACTATTGCTAACCAAATTCACCCGACATACCAAGCAGCATGCGAAGCCCTCGGTCTTCGTAACGACAATACACAATTCGATGTTGTTCTTGATGAAGCAATTTTGATGTATTCCTCACCCATGGTTCTTGACCTATTCGTTCGTATAATTCTTCATTGTGGTATTGGTGAGCCTAACTAATTCTTTGAAGCACACTGGGACTGTGTAACACTCCGTACGACGTACAGGGGGTTTATCGTACGGTCGTATGTGCAGCCGTATGAACGGCCGTACGGCCGTACGTACAGCCCCGTACGTAAAAAAAAAAAAACGTTTTATTTTTTTATCTTAAATTTAGTAACGAATTTGCAAAAGATTCTAAGGCAAAAGTGTTTCAGTTTATTTTTCTTCATAACATTTTTTTTTTTCAGTTTTTTTTTAATTTTATTTTTTTGCTTTTTTTCCGAACGTACGGCCCGTATGACCACATGAGCCCGTACGTACGGCCGTACGGCCGTACGGACGGCCCGTATTCGTACGGGGGTATACACAGCACTGGGAACAAATGACTGGCGACTTTCAACAACGACTTACTAATGTCCAAGTCTTGCCCTCAATCATCAAAACAATTATCCTTCTAGATATTGAAAATCGACTTAAAAAAGAAGGGAAATAACTTAATGATGTTGGCCTCATAGCACCATCACAACAAGATAGAGAAGAAGCCAATAACCTTTCCGAAAGACCACAACGTTATAACATCCCGCGAGTCATTGATGACGAAATTTCCTATGATAAACACAGATTTCAACATACTCTTGATGCCAATCTCCCACGTTTGACTCCATCGCAACATGCGATCTTCCAACGTGTCGTCCACGCTGCTGAAAACAAAAAACCGCTTTGCCTTTTTATTGATGGGTCTGTTGGCACCGGTAAAACATTTTGCTTTAACACAATCCTAGCACATCTTTGCCTTCACGACCAAGTTGCACTAGCTGTGGCTTCCAATGGCATTGCAACAACTTTGTTGAACGGTGGTCGAACTTTCCACTCACGCTTCAAGGCTACATTAAACCCTTCTGAAACTTCGACCTTAGATATTCCAAAACAATCTGCGCTCGCTGACCTCATTCGTATGACTGCTATTATTTTGTGGGATGAAGCACCAACGACACAAATTTCACATTCAATCATTGAACCGAACATTACAAGATATTTTCTCATGTAAACTTCTGTTTGGCGTCAAAATCATTGTCCTTGGAGGCGACTTTCGACAAATTCTTCCTGTTATTACGAAAGGTACACGTGCGCAAACGATAGACGCTTGCATTAAATCATCAAACTTATGGCAACATTTCGAAACCATGCATCTCTCCGAAAACATGCGCGTCTTAACACAAATCAATACTCCTAAACGACAAAACTATGCACAATGGCTTCTTGCACTCGGAAATAGCGAACTTGATCACCATCAGGACACACCTCCAAATACTGTTCCACTTCCACATCACCTGTGTCTTCATGGCGGTACCTCTTAACTGATTGATTGGACATTTCCAAATCAATTTCCAAAATTCAAACTGGCTCGCCGAACGACTTATCTTAACACCCAAAAATAAATTTGTTTCAACATTAAATAATATTATACTCGATTCATTTCCCGGCGACAACATCACATGTCTTAGTGCAGATTCACTTCTTCCTAATGAAGAATACCCTGACATCCCGATCGACAGACTTAACACTCTTGACCTCCCATCTTTACCGCCCCATATTCTCCGCATTAAAAAATTTGCACCTGTTATAGTCTTACACAATATTGCTATGCGAAATGGATTATGTAATGGAATACGACTAATAGTCGATTCCGTTACAAACAACAGACTCCTCCATGACCACATTCTACCATCGCTTCACGCGGTTCTCCTTCCGCGCATAATGCTAACAATCACTGACACTACATGCCATTTTCCTTGGCAAAGACGACAATTCCCCGTTTGCCCCGCTTTTGCTATCACAATCAATAAATCTGAAGGTCAATCAGTCAAACACGCTGGCATCGACCTTCATCACCCACCATTCGTACACGACCAACTTTACGTTGCTGCATCTAAGGTAAGTGACCCTATAGACATACGCTTTGCTTTACCCTCTTCAATCGAACAAACAACAAACTTCGTGTACAAGAAAATTCTCAATTAAATACACTCAAAATATCTAAACTGACATAATATACAACTAATTTCTTTACAAAACAATTGCTCTTGAATTTCTATTCTATTTTCCATCTTCTCTGACTATACTTTTATTCTCCACTGTTTTTCGTGTTCCAGATTCGTAATCTCCCGACAAACGACAAAGGACTGGAACGACAACATCATCAACAGAAATGACGACAACAACGAGCTCAATATCGGAATCTTGTGCGACTACATCAACTGCTGTGCAACTGCTATCTTCTACCACTGATGGAACACCGTCCGTTACAACTGCATCAACTGCTATACAATTATCGCCTCTCGCCCCCGCCGTGACAACACTATCAGAATCTCTCTCACAACCTAATATCACGACATTCGATGCTATCCTGCTTTCATTTGACATCCCGCAAGCACCGTCTCCTTCACATGATATCCAATTGTCGCCCAACGATCCTTCGCAATGGACCGCATGGAAAAATTATCTAACCGCAGCGAATGTTAACGACATCATCTTTCAAATTCAATGGGAGGATTTCCTAAAAACCGATCAAGCTATTTGCGCCCCGACCATTTTCTCTTTTTTTTAGAGTTATGCAACACAACGAGAACGATAAGAAAATAAACCCCCTCCAGCGTCTCACCCGGAAGCATCATTTGTCCGCATGAAAGAATTCCTCGATTGGCTGCTGTTTAACACTCTTCTACACACTCATGGTACTACCGAAGGACTTACAAAGTACAAAAATGATGGCATCATTGATGCTACCAACCGCTTTGCATTCCACAAAACTCTTCTTGCCCGACATGATCACTCTCTGCATTCCTCTCTTCTTAGTTCGACTGATTGGTCACATCCAATTAGATGATTTGGAACAGCCCGCACATTCACAAAAACTCGTAACATCCTATCAACACGTCACATATATTCTCTCCACACCATCCATTCCCAACGTCACAGTTGGCAATACATAGATCATCTCATTCGTATCTATTATGACGGTGACAGACCTGCGGAGCTTCCATATGTCATGTACCGGAACACTGTTGTTCAGCAAGCTGTCTTAACACTTGAAGCCGAAGAATGGACAAGACGACATATATGATATTCCTCCTCTCAATCCTTCATACAACTATATGCAAACAGCATACGACGACAGACATACAAAAACTGGAGATATCCAAGACACGCAATGACCACGAACTGTATGCAGAGGTCATATGACCGCAGACATCCGAAGATCAGAGATATCCAAGACTTGAAGTGTCCGCAAGAACTACAGCTACCAACTACAAATGCGATAAGATCAGACATATCCAGGCCTTGCTACGAATGCAATCCCATGCGGACCACATATGAACTGCGCGTGCAATAACATTCCGGTGCATTCATGCTCCGCCACGAGAGACCTATTTCACAATGAATATGCGGTTTGAGAGCATAAGACTTCATATGTTGGGTTCTTAGAGAGTTTATGTGCCAGATTCTTTCAAAGTAAAAAACAAAGTTTTCTTTCTTGAAATTTTGTCTGACATCAAACATGTCATCTCTATTGTCACGTTTTTCTCTGTTTTTTAAATATATATTTTTTTCTAAGTACATCTCTTACAAGCGGTTTCTTTCATATATCAAGGACTGGTAGAAAGAGAGACAGAAAGAGAGGGGGACCGAGAGAGACAAACAGAGAGAGACAAACAGAGAGAGAAAAAAAAACTGAGTGTATACATATTCACACCTGTGTGTATGTGTGTGACGGTCCGAAACAGAGAGAAACAGAAGAGTGGGAGAGTCTGTATCTGTGTGTGTGTGTATGTCTGTGTCCAGGAAGCAACCTTCTACAACAATCTCCTCCGTCTCCTTCCCCCCCCCCTCCCCGCCCCCCTTTGGCCGCAGCGTCGCTGCGACAGGTCCACTGGTCTTAGATAAAAAAGCAAGACCATTATTAAACCAGGCTATATATAACTCATGTTGAGGCTTAGTTGTATGCCATAATTGTCATACATCCTGAATATATTGCTTAAATTAAGGGGAAGGAAGGAGAGAGGTATTGAGTTTATAAAATCCTCTTCCTTGGTCAATTTTTGCCTTGAAGGAGAGAAGCACCGCACACATCTTGTGATATGCTCTTGCCCAGTGACTTTGAGGGAGGATGGTTGTTCCTTGGAAAACCCTATCTAATTTCGTGGATAATAAACTTAAATCAATCTTAGATTTGGAGGGGTCGGGGAAACCATTATTCTGAATGCGTGAGAAAAGACGTTCTTGTGGGTTGATTCATCTAAAGGAATCGAAGAGCTTTTCAGACTCACACAGCCGGTGAATTATATTTTCATCTTCTTCAATATAAGGTGGAGAATGAGAAGGAATCTTTCATCTGTCCAACCATCTATCTGGGACTGCGTTAAAGTCCCCGACCATAATAATTGGTATTCCTTGTGGAACGCGGCTGCGAATATTGTGAAAAAAATCAATTCTTTCTTTTAGATCATTAAAACCATAGATATTAATTGCACAGATTATTTATATTTCTAACTTCACTAGAGCTGATATTCATCTTTCCTACTCCTTGTCCACCTCCCAATGCACCACCTCTACCCGAGGTTCTGGAGAGACCCAGATGTCGACCCCCCCTTACCTACTCCTTGAAGCATACGAGTTTATCTTTTGAAAGGGCCAAATTAGGTTATTGGGTCTATTATGAGCAGGGGAGTCAAAGAGATGAGTTTCCTGAATACATATCAAATGTGGCCAAGAGCGACCATCCACTCCTTCAAGTTGCTTCATGACGGAGTGTCGCTTCTCTGCATCTGTTGTAGCAAGTCCATTGACATTGAGAGATCTTAGATCTAGGTCTGCAGTTTGTGTAGCACGACGCTTCAAAGGGTTCCTCCTATACAAAGCTAGTAATGCATCCATTAAAATAACTATACCAACAAACCACCCCTTTGTGACGTTGTATACTGTGCATCAGAGTCACACCCAGTTCTCTGTATCAAACTGAGATGAGGGTTGTAGTACACCCTGACGTACAATAGTGCCCCAAAAAGATGATACCTCCGCTATAGACCAGGCAGCGTTAGCTTTGACCTTAACAACTGGAGATCTAAAAGAGCCATGTGAGAGAACCACTTCAACCCTGCTTCTTTGTTATCATGAAATCTAACAAATGTGTCTTTTTTGGTCATATGTGCTTTCTCCCCTATATGGTTTAGTGTTGCTTGTGGACCAGGGTCAAAGTGTTTTGTTAAGTAATCATGCAAATCCTTTTTAAAGGTTTCGTCCCCCTTCTGTTGGTAATCTACATACGTAGTCCACCCTCTGAGGGTCACTCCTCCATATTGATTTTGACCAAGGGGCGAGAGACCGATTTCCCATTTACCGTCCTTCTTTCTGACCTGGATTACCAGATTCCCCTTTAGGATTTGCATTTTACTTACTTCAAGTTGACCTTTTTCCAACAAGTGTCGTAAGTTTTTCCTTTTTCTACATTTTTCTCTCCTTCTTGAGAATTTTTTTGGAAGACATTAAGTAATCATCACGTCTCTCCACATAAGCTGGGAGAGGTTCAATGAAATCTATTATCTCATGATTTTTCCTAAAAACATATATAAAAGTTGTTTGGATCTCAATATGGATATGCCTAAACCCAACCCAATAGTGCTCCTCTATGAGTTGACTGCGCCGTTCATCGGGACCTTGTCTCAGCGGTGTCCAGGGGTATATCCTTACCTGAGAACGCCCACAAGGTAATTTTTCCCAATCCTCTATAGTTTTTTTATCCGTTATATGAAGACATAACAATGTGAAAATTGTCGAGTTGACTGGTTGAATAAAAAAGTCCTCAATTGCTGCCTCATTACTTCCTTTGAAAAAAAACAAGCTCTTATTTATCCATTTCACTTTATCATTGGTTGATTTATATGCGGAGTCATCATGAAAGACCCAATTGTTAGCCACGACTTCCTGGAAATTGGCAAATGGGTTGAGAGAGAGATTTTAGGGTGCAATTACGGGTTTTGTAGTTGTGGTGAGGGGAGTAGAAGATGGAGGTTAGTGAGGTGGAGACCGCAAGGGGCGAGGAGGGAGTTTGGGTTACTCGCCCAATGAAAGCCATATCAATCCCCGTAAATTTCTTTGTGGCCAATTAGATCGCTGTGTGTGGGGGAGTCTCCTCCTGAGTCCTTACATGAAGTCGCCTGACGACTCCAAATACTTTGAGGAGGATCCGTAGGAAGTTCCAATATGAGAATGAAGGCGGGAAGGAGGAGGGCGCGAAAAGCAGCGTGGAGCGGGACTAAGACTAAGACGAGAGGGAGAAGGGATGACGCGCGAGAGAGAGGAGATGCAAAATAGTTATGAGCGAAGGAGAGAAGGCACAAAGAGGACGAGGGTGAAGATTGTATGGGTCCTGGTGGGGAGCACTGGAAGCTTTCATACATGATGCTAGTGCAAAAAGGAAAAGGACCCCAAAACAATTACATTCCATCCTAAAGCTACTACAAACATGCGAGCTTGGGCGAGCAAAAATTCTGCGTCTGTCTTGTTGCCTACTGAAAATTCAGGGATCTTTCAAGTACGGGTACGGGAAGATGATTGTGGAAGAAATGACACGTCAATGGAAAAAAAAACGTCCTTAGATCCTGGAATTCCCAACCGCCAAATAAAATTCCTAGCGTCCTTGCTAAGGCGCGCGTAGTTCCTACGTAAATGCATGAATTCCCGAAAAGAAATTGCAACAAAAAGACACGTCATCTTGGCCGGTGATTCCCCACATTGGGAAGATAGTGAAAGCTGGGGGCCCCCAAAATAGAGTCGACGGGTAAGATTAACAAAATTTGGGGGCTTCAAAAGATGGCTTAGGTACGGAAGCTGGTTCGTCACAGGCATGATTAGAGCGGTGGCCATGGTGAGAATGGAACTGCGACAACGGGACTACCCGAGTCATTATTTTGACCGGGGGCCATGGGGAATTTCTCCTGCGATAAAGGAAATACGTGGAAGATGATTGCCGAATTATTGAGGCGGCATACGTACAAAGGCTAAATGGGTGACTGGTAGCTGAGAATTGCAGTATGGATTGGTTTGGTATGTAGAAACCAGGGTGACGTCCACAACATGGAGGATTTTGAGTTCCTCACAGACATGGTACTGGATTGGGATTTGATCCCGCGGTTAAAAGATCAGCACCAACTTCTTTCTTTCGAGGAACTGAATAGTCTGTCCCAATTCAGTGATTTCAGTTAAATGTGGTACCAGGGCCTAATCCCGTGGCCTGTGGCATTGGCATATTGTCAGGTCGCGAGCGAAGTGAAAGTCTTCTGCCAGTGGTAAAGTCAGGCATCAGACTTGTAGGTGTGGTAGGAGCGTTACTTTGACAATGGATGTAGACTAGGTTCGCGTGTCAGTTAGTAGGCACACAGGTGTGAAGCGGCAGTGTTGACGAGTTTGAGCATGATTGTAGTTGGTTAGGACCAAGCGGACTGGGTATTGATGATGAGATGCGGGTTAAAATCCTCCTTGCATTAAGTTGGGTTCAATCCACTTCGCATCGGTTCGTGAGACTGAAGCACCTGTGCACAGTCCTACGACTGGATGCTGACGCACAGTTTGTTTGATGGAAGGACAGGCAGTTCTTGGGGGTGTGTGTAGAGCCATAGCGATGGTGACACGTTGAGTTCTTTCAAGAGAGTACCGTAACGGTCTCTTTCGAGAGAGCATGGTCTCTTTCTGGAGTGATAACTAAGTTGATAGGTTCATTGTCCAAGGACAATTTGCTGACTTTCTAGGGGCTGGGGTCGGCTGAGTGGAGCGGCGAGGTGCGACCGGGAGCGCCGCCCTGTTCAGCTATCGACATGAGCCGGCTTGTGAGTTGGTGGCGCCTTGTCGGCATGGCTCCCGACGAGGAATATCGAGGAGGTGATATGGGTGATGGCGCGAGGTTCCGTTGGTCTTGTTTGGCGCGGCCATTGATGTGATGCTTCGGCTGAAGGTTCTTCCAGCCTTGATAACCTAGGCTGAAGAAGTCTCTTGCTCTGTGCTTTGTTTATGTATGTCACGGGTTGACACATTGGAGGAAGGGGAGGTTGACGGGGTGATTAGGATAGTCTTCATGAAATTTTGGGCATGGTAGTGGCCCTACTCCTATGCTCCTACACGAATCTAGTGGAGGCCAATTGGGCAGTGCGGGCAGAACGTGAGGAGCATCTTCTCATGCGGAGTGGGAGGTTACAAGCTGGAGCGTCAAAAAGAGCTGGCGGTTTCAAGCGTTCGTTTGAGCTGGTTCAACGGTTAAAGACACGGAAGCAGGTAGCGGCGCAATTCGTCATCATCATCAGGGTGCTGCTCGTCATCACCATCATCAACAGGGTGTGGTTCAACTCCATCATCTGATTCACGGTAATGGTTCGTCATAACCATCATCATCATTAGGGTATTGCTCGTTATCATCATCAAGGTGTAGGTCTTCACTCCAGGGGTGCTGTTCGTTACTCATCATTGTATTACCATCATCAATAGTTCACCATCATAGAGCGCGGTTGGCGAAGTTCATCATCCTAGGGAGCTGCTTATCTTTATCATTATCATTATTATCATCATCATCATTAGGTTATCATCAAAGGTGCTCGTCATCAGCACCATCATCATCCTGTTGTCATCACAGGGCGTGGTTTATCATCATCATCACCATCATCATCATCATCATCATCATCATTAGCATCATTATGATCATCTTTTTGTAATCATAGGGGCGGGGCTGTTGGTGCTGCTCTTTAGTATGATCAGCAGCATCATTCTGTCTCATTCTCATCACTACCATCCTCGTCATCATCATCATCAGTTTGTCATCATTAGATGTTTGCTCTTTAAGGCATTGTTTGTCGTTCACATCAGCACGTGAGCTGGTCGTCACCATCATCCTCCTCATCATCATTTTTAGGGTGCTTTTCGTTGTTATCAGCAAAAATAAAAATAAAAAAAAATCATCGACCTTTCTTCATCATGACTTTCAGAAATTTCCGATTGGATCGTTCCCGGAGGGTTAAACGGTAGGAAGGGGGAGGGGGGAGCTCTACCTTGCAGGGACATCACAAGGCGGAGGGTGAATGTCTCAACGAAGGTAGGGGCGGAGTAGGGGTTTGCCCTATTTTGGGGCAGGGGCTGGTGTGTGGGTCAATATCAGTCCCGGCGGAGGCAGAAATGGGCAAGGGGCCGGGGGGCCATGCTTTAGGTGGGAACTGCATGCTCCTGGGGAAAGGGGGGTAGAGGGTTTGTCCTATATTGGGGTCAAGGGAGAGTGGGTAACTCACCTTGGCGGAGGCAGCGTAGGGCTGAGGAGGGAGGGGTAGGGGGAGGGAGGGGCGATCTTTCTTGAATAAGTCTATCATCTAGACTAAGTTTACTATTTCTTTTCATTTGGTTTGCCACTCGAGGAGGTTGTAGGAATAGGTGCTATCTGACAATTCATCTGTGATTCGGTGGCCCTCGAAGACTGATGCTGGAGCAACGCTGGTCGGAGCCCGAGCCAGGTGGCGCAACTCTGTGACCTAGCTTAGTGGGGGCGTGAGGCCTGGTAGAGAGCTCTGGGGGGCTGTGTGCGGGGCCAGTCTCAATGGTCATCGGGGGTCGTAACTGGAGCAATGCTGGGCGGTGCTGGAGCAAGGTGGTGAAACTCTGTAATCCAACCTGATTGGAGCATGAGCCCTGGAAGAGCTTCGGTTCGTGCTGAAAACAGTCATGCTGGTGGTGGTCGTAGGTGGATTGAATAGGTTTCACCTATCTGATTTGTCGGTGGTTCTTATGAATGTCTTAGGACTCTAGGGACTCTTAGCAACCCATCCTAGGCGGTTTTGAAGCGGTTATACTCAGTGATCTGCGGCTGTTCGATGCCAGAACGGCGGTGCTGGGGTGTTGCCCTGTAACCTGTTGATGCAGGAGCGTGAGGCCTGGTAGAGAGATCTGGGGATGCTTTGGGGTGGGCATCCCAAGGGACAGCCAAGGTTTGTTGCTGGGACGATGCTGGTCAGAGCTGGGGCGAGTTGTGTTGCCCTGTAACCCAGCCGGGTGGGGGCGTGAGTCCTGGAAGATCTCAGCAGGGAGTAAGACTGTGTTGGAAAGTCTTAGAAGGGCTTGTTAGGAATCCTGAGGGTTGTGAGCATTCGTAGGACCTCTGTGGCAGCCTACTGCATGAGTAGTTCTTTAATAGGTCATTAGATATTCACAGACTGATCTCAGCAGAAGCCAGGTAATGGCCCCGGTATCTCAAATGATCTCAAACGTTCTCAAATGTTCTGTACAATTTGATATGGGACGCTGGGCCCGGTTCCCAGCACGTGCTGCTCCCCACGAATAGATTGGAGCATTTGTTTTTTTAAAAAAAAAAAAAAAAAAAAAACAGAGGCAAAGAGTCCAGGCATGTGGTCCCACAAAGAGGCCCAGAATCTCAAGGCTCTTCTTAGACTGTCCCTGGTGGTATATGCTTAACCTTGGGGCTGACAGTGAGAAACCCGTGTTTTTTTTCAGATGGGTCAGCCATATCGGATCGCAATCTGACAGTTGAAGTCTGCAGCCACAGTTTTTCACTCATGGCCGCCAGAGGCCACCAGCGGGCAGCTATGGGCAAGAATGAACAATCCAGGAAAGTGGGACACCTGGCCTTGTTCGTGTGGGTGATGGACACTGATAGCAGAGAACTAATGCATGGCTATATTTGTCTCTTGTCAACCTGAGGGGTTTAACCTTGCCCACACCTCAAGAGAGCTTGCAGTCTTGTGATGATCTATCTTCTGATAGACGTGACTTTCTGCGCGATTGAACCTTGGGGGGTTCAGATGGGCCTAAGGGTCGATTGCATGAATGCCCCCATTCCCTTTTTTGCTTTCTCTCGTTTCTGAAAGAACTTGGTCCCACGGCGGTTGGTGGTCAGGACGCTCCTTAGCAAGCGCAGGGATAACGGCCGATGCAGCTTTTGCGTTCTTTGTGGGAAATTTGGGCAAGGAGCTTTGGGGCGATCATCGCGCAGCGGAATCTTTTTGAATTTTAGAACTCTTTGGAAAGAATGCGGGAGACCGTACAGGCACGTGGAATTAGGACTCTAATTAGACGAGGATTTTGGGGACACCGAACTTCTCTTGTAGCTGCACGATGCTCCTGACTCGCGTCTGTTTTGCTGCGCTCTGTCCTGCACTCTATTCCCACCGCACCTTAATTCTCATCTCAACTGTAATTTCCTCTTGTATCCGTTTTTGGCGAGTGTGGGTGTACCTGTAATTTTCTCCCTCTTGGCTTCTCTTCGCGTCGAAACATGCGGCCCCTTCCCCTTCGTCTCATCAGCCAGAGTGGTGCATGATTGGGTCGATCCGTGGAGAGTGGCTACGTCACCCGCACCGCGGCCTAGGCATGCCGACTGTAGGCGCCTCCTTTCTTTCTCTCTCCCCCTGCCTCATCATAATCCTTTTTTTTTTTTTTTTATTTTATCAATTGAACCCACTCATCAAACCCGATAAGCTCACTCATGTAAGAGTGGCAAGTGGCCGGCTATCTCTCGCAAATGCTAATAGTTATAAATTTTGCAAGCGCGAAGGCCCTTGTGCAAGGCCTCTATCCCAGTGGTGGTAAGAGAACCACCGGGATTGAGGCTTTGCCTAGTGAGCCGCTCCATCTATTGGTGGGGAGCATCACCTGCTGGAAACCGGGTCCAGCGTCCCATAAATACATCCTTGAGTCGNNAGAATTTTTTTAAAAAAAAAAAAAAAAAAAAAAAAAAAAAAAAAAAACAGCTGTTTAAATTTCCAAGATTTTCTTATGCTTGTGTCACGTTGTGTGGATGCTAATATATTTGCTTCCCTCTTTTGCAAAATGTATCACAATGTTTTGCAAGGAAGTCCCCTTCAGCAAACACATGCTACACAAATTCGCACTTGACCCACTGATCCTTGCTGTTTTTGCAAATTGTAAGACATAACCGGCCTTTTAACGTGTTGTAAGCTGTGGTGGATTTCCATGTCTCCTTCCAGATAAGCAGTTTTTGAGAAGTTTCGGGACAGATGAACCTGCTGGTACCTTATTTGGTAACAGAGTGACAGGTACCTTTCCAGCCTCTTTTCGTCTTTTCTTTTCTTTTTCTTTTCTGTGGTTTGTTCCCTCCAATTTTAAACGTCCAAACATGCTTGTGCACTTCTGTGTGTGTGCGTGTGTGTGTGTGTGTGTGTGTGTGTGTGTGTGTGTGTGTGTGTGTGTGTCCTACGTGGCAGCACGCCACGTGGTACTGCCATGTGCACTTTGTTTGTTCTTCTCTTTTTCTATTTTCTTCTTCTCCTTCGAAAGCGCCTGGGGCAGTTTTCCACTGGCCAGGGTCCTCGTCCACTAGCAGCTTTGAGTTTCCTCTATGGGCGAATCTGGACACGTTTGTGGAGATGTGCAGGAAATCCGTTGAGTTTTCTCACCTCCACATATCCACAAACACATGCACATTCAGGTCTTCAAAGCTACTAGGACCTGGCAGCAGGTGTTATTGTATTGCTGTCCACGTACTAGATAATCACTATCCACGACAGATCTCTCTTAATCCCATGTGACTCCGCTCTTCCCATGTGACCGGCTTCGTGACCTGTTTTGTTCGCAATAAAAATTCATGTCGATTTCAAGAAAAGGTAATGTCCTGTGTCCTGGCCGTTATTCACTTTTCATAAGAGAGTACACTTCTTTTTTGGGGGGTCCTTTTGGCCCACCAATTTCCCTATACCTTAGCTACGTTTTTGTGTCACTGTTCTAAGAACTTCTTTTATTTTTTTTTCAGCGGCTGTCTATTCAGATTTGACAGGTAATGGAATCGGTTGGGATCAAAAGAATTAGGGCCTCATTACACCCTCCTTGGAAAATCCTTCGGAATTAGGATGAAGTCCTTGGAAAAATTTACGGTTTTCGGCGGTGTCGTTACACAGCGTCCTAATTCGATGCCCCAAGGAAAACCCTTGGAGGCCTCCAGCGGCCAATTTCGTACGCATACACGTGGCCGCGGGGGGTGGATGTCCATCCTCGTGTTGGGATGTCCGTGCGTCGTCGGCATGGTCCAGTGGCGTCGACAGGGAGGCCCACTGCAGGCCAACGGGGTGGGAGAACAAAAATGGTGCGAACATCACGGTTCAAAATTTGAAATTTGAAACCTTCGCTGTGATGCGTCCGTGCCAGAGGCGTCCAGGCCGCTGGAGTGCACACTGGAGCGAAACGTCTGTGCGAAGGAGTATGGTGGGCATGGCTTAATAGGAACGAACACCGATGTAGCGCCAATGGTAATGATCGTCCCGCGTGACGTCGCACACAGGTTCCACCCTCCTCTTCGGGCCGTCCATGACAATCCTGTGGACCGCCATAGCTGACCGGGCTTGTGGGGGGTGCGTGAAGTGTGGGATTCCGTGAAGCACGGAGAGTGCTGCCGCCATATCCGTCGACATGGAGACAAGGGAACGGGGGCGCCAGTAAGCGAAAGGGTGTTGGGCATTTGCTCATTGCACGTCATGAACATGGAGGGAGAGGTGCGGGCCATTGGGAATGCATTGACGACTTTGGAGAGAAATGCAGTGGTTGCAGTTGCGTCGGTCATCGCCATTCGTTATCGCATTGAGAGACGAACAGCTCGCCTGAAGATGAGGCTGTCCATTCGCAGGCAAAGCCAGCTCATGGAACATGCGGTGGAGGTGCCCGATTGTGTGTCCTTGTCGGAATCCATTGTGCAATTTTGCTACGCCATGGCATCAGGTGCGATCCTGCGGGCGACTCCGAGAGGGTAGATGAGGAGAAGGACGGGCGGGACATGGGAGGATCTCAGGAAGATAGACGAAGCGGCGGAGGGCTACTATAAGGAGAAGCTGCGGATGTCCCATAGAGTGTTCCTGGAGATCATTGAGGCGTTGTTCCCTCATCTGCAGCGCAGGGTGACATTCTACAGGGAGCCTTTGACGCCCGATCACATCATCGCATACTCGCTTTATCGTTGGGCAAGCGGGGAGATGTACGAGAGCAGCACGTCGTCATTCGCCATAGGTCGCGCATCACAATCAATTGCAGTGGAAGACGTGACGAGGGCGCTTCAGAGGGTGTACCGGGAGAAGATCGTTTGGCCTTCTGGGTTGCAGCAGCATGTCGTTCTGAGTGCATTCGAGGCGAAGGGTTTCCCCAACTGTTATGGCTGCATAGACTGCATGCACATCTACGTGGACAAACCAGTGAACACGCCGTCCGAGAACTACTTTGACCGGAGCATCATTTTTCAGTGGTTGCGCAAGTGGTTGTGGACTTGGACTTGCGTGTGATAGACGTTTTCGTCGGTTATCCCGGGAGCTGTCACGACATCCGATTCATTCAGCTGTCCACTCTGTGGAATTGCACTGAAGAGGGGGATTTCTTTTGTGGTCCTGCTGTGCTCCTACCGTTCGGGGTGCAGACACACAAGTACATCCTTGGCGATAACGGCTATCCTCCCATGGAGCCGATCGTGGTGCCTTTCGGAGGGACCGATCAAATTCCCGATGAGGTAAGGTTCGACATCAAGCAGAAGGTCGCCAGAGGAGCGGTGGAGAGAGCTTTTGGAAGGCTGAAGTGGATGTGGAGGTTGTTCCTCTGCATACACAAAACGAAGATGGACACTCTCCCGCAACAGTTCCAAGCCGTGTGCATTCTGCAGAACATCCTCCTGGACTGTGTGTCCCCCCGTACAGATACGGGGAGTATGAACGGTCGTACGACCGTACGTACGGGGCCCCAGGCAGTCATACAAGCCGTATGCCCCGTTTTTGGGGCCTTCCCGGGGTGGGAAATGGCATCTGAGGGGATGGGGGGGGTGTGCATGTCGGGGGCTACCCCCCAAAGTAAAAAAAAAACAAAAAAAAAAGAAGTTTGTTCAGGGATTGGGGGGTGGTGGGTGGTAGGAAAAAAAAAAAAAAAAGATTGATTGATTGATGATTGATTGATTGATTTATGGGTTGCACGGCGTATGTGTACGCGGGTTGCGCGTACACGCATACATGTATTCCTGTACGCGACACGTACTCCCGTACGTGGAAATACGTTAAAAAAAAAAAAAAAAAAAAAAGTCATCGAAAAAATCAGAAAAAACATTATGTCATGGAAAATGATATTTAAAACAACGTTTGCCTGAGACGCATCGCCAAATTCTGTACGAAACTCGAGTAAAAAACCAAGGACACAAAACACAAAAAAAAAAAGAAGAAAAAAAAAAAAAAAGAAGGAAAAAAACAGGAAAAAATAAAAACAGACTTCTGTAACAAATATATGTTATGTAGAAACATGATACAAACAACTTTTGCCCAGGAGTCATCCCCGAATTCCCAATGAAACTCAAGTAAGAAATTAAAAACTAAAAAAAAGGTAATGTTATCATAATAATTTAAAAACTATTTTAAATTAGTTTATTATTATTATTATTTTAAAGTTTTCTTTAAGTTTTTTTTATTTTAAATCAAGATTGGTTGGGAATTCGGGTATGACTCCCTGACAAATGTTGTTTGTATGATTATTCTGCACAACATACTTGCTTTTCATAGTTTTTGTTTTTTTATTATTTTTACGTACGCGTATGTGCGATTTTGGGTCTGTACACGTACGCTGGAATAGGTACGCGTACACACTGCGTACGCGTACGACGTCTTACCCAGGATTGATGATTGATTGATTGATTGATTGATGATTGATTGATTGATTGATTAAAAAATAAAAATAAAAATAAAAATAAATGACCCTGCGCACCTTTAATTTTTTGATTGATTGATTGATTGGTTGGTTGGTTGGTTGGTGAGGGGTCCCCCTCCCCCCCCC
>BFEA01000075.1:1452627-1467740 GCA_003427395.1 Chara braunii | reverse complement strand
CACACACACACACACACACACACACACAGAACACAACACACACACACACACACACACACACACACACACACACACACACACACACACACAAACGCATGCACACACACACACTTGCACACATACTCGCACAAACAAACACACGTAGGGGTAGAAAAGATAAAAGAAAAAGGAGACGAAAAAAGTAAGGCATAATCTGTTCTAGGCTTGTAGCAGTACCGACCAAGGTGTTTAGCCTCAGTTCAATTAGTACCTGTTTATGACAAACCCGGACACAATTTCGCATCTCCTCGCCCTAGTACAGCAAAAGCGAGCTATTATCTCTATGAAGCAAATGTGATGACGGGTATTCTACCACAATAAATCACGCAATACCTACCTCAAAATCTAAAAATTTAATTCCAAAAACCAGAAAAGGGGGCAAGTACATTTCCGTCAGGATATAGTTTTGGATGGGCAAACAAAAACACCCATTCAGTGTAAGGGACGCGGGACCCAATTTTTGTCCTATCATGGAATGGTTGGTTTTGTGTTCCCAAAAAAAAAAAAGAGAAAACCCACTGGCAGGTCAGTCACAGGCTTAGTTCGGAAAGGCAATAAAAACAACATGGCTCGGCTTCTGAAACAGGCTGGTCAGTATTTTTGCAGGCTGGAGCCATGGTGTGCAGACTGCCATCCTTCTTTGCCCCATCTGAAACTCATGGCGTGACGGACCTGCCTATATGAGTTTTCCCCCCCCTCTTTCTGAACTCAAGACCTCACGCTGCACGGCACCAGCACTTGTTGCAGAAAGACCAAAGAAATAAAAGCAAGTAAATTACCCCTGCAACTCATCTCATATGCCACATCCCTTCTTTCTAATTTAATTTAGACAATGACACAACTTTACAAAGGGCTGAAGTAATGCTCAAGAACCAGAGAAGGGTAAAGAAGAGAACAAGTATCCATAGCTGCACCCCCTTCTTCTTAAACCACTAGTACCTTTGGCCCTTTGGGGGTTCGGAAAGTAGCCGGCCGCCTCCGACCTTTCAGGAGGCCAAAACGAAATGACGGCCGCCGATTATATTTGTCGATGGCAGCCGTCGTTGGGCCCGGGCTCCAAATTCTTCAGGGACTCGCATTTTCCCTCATTTCCGAAGCGGCAAAGGTAGTCGTGGGTTTAAACCACAAGAAAGCAGGAAACGAAAACGCGACAAGTCTCGAGCTGCAAGGCTGGGGCCCGCCATAGCTACAGGGCCCCAGCCTTGCAGCTCGAAACTTGTCTTCCCCACAAGAAAACAAAGCCGATTCCAAAAATGCTGGGCCTGTCGTTGCTATATTCGATTGGCGGTCGCGTTTTCGTTCCTTGCCTCCAGAATTTTTAGGTTTCAGGCCTGTGGCCCAGGCCCCCATTTACTTGTGATTCAAGTTAGCAGCAAGGCCAAATTCGATGAACACTGAGTCAACAGTGCTATTGCCCAGCAAAGCAGTAGACCTACTACAGTCTCAACCCCAAGTGGCAAAGCCCGCTCCGTCGCTGGCTTTGAGGTTTGGAGAACAAGCAACTCCACCCAAAGTCGGCTCTCTCTTTTTTTTCTGACATGTCGTTAAATTCGCGAAGTACCTCTGCCAGTGTTGGGAAATTACAATGTAATGGTCTGTCTTCTAAGAAATCGGTGGTGGCACCCAGGGTCGGCGAGTCCCATAAATCTTAGTTTTCTTTTGCTCGCGCGCGAAAGGAAAATGGAAAAAAAAGAAAAAGCTTCTGTACTGCAATGATGTCGGGCAGGGTAGTCTAGGAGGCCGTGCTCACAGTCTTCCTCTACAGAATGCATCCTACAGCAAAAACGGTCACATTCTGAAACTTGTTGTTTTCTTTTTCTTATTTCTCTTTTGTTTGTTATGAGTCCCCTGCCAACGAGGCAGCGCTGGCTGTGTTTCCTCAGAGTATTGTAACCCTGATGTATCCAGCCATTTTCACGGCCGAATCCGTGTGTCCTTTTCTTTTTTCTTTTTTTTTTCTGTTTCTGGAATCTGACAATCCGTGATCCCCTTAGAGGATTGTAACCCTCATCACACTGGCACTTAGAGGAACGTATCCAGCCATTATCAGGGTGGAATACGTGTTTCTGTTTTTTTTTTGTGTGTGTGTGTTTTTGGAATCTGACAATCTGGCCACGGGGCTGAGATGCCCTCACTGGGGGCACACTCACACTACCACTTCCAAGAATGTATACAACTCAATCACGTCCAGAGCATTGTTTCCTTTTCTTTTTTTGTGAGTTTCAGGGCTGCAACTTCTCTTTTTTTTTTTCTTTTTTTTTTTTCTCCCCGTGAGGGACTGAGAGTACCATAAGTAATGGAGTCTCTGGGTCCGGGGACCAAGTCCCACTTGCAGCGGTTTAGTCCTCAGTTCGGGACCCTGTGTTTTGTGCGACACGTTTCCTGACCGCTAATTGACATTGATCGTAGGGCGCATGGTCGGTTATGTTTTTCTTCAAACGGAATGGATTGAATGTTGCTATGTAGCGGTTTCTCATTGGCTGTTATAGTCGGAATGAGCTCTTTCACTCGCAGGGAACGGTCCTCGTCCGTAGCCTGACCCCAGTCGGGCTAGACGTGGGGACCATCCATCATCTTGTATTTCCACAGAAACTAAAAGTTTTTCCCGACAATGCCCCTGCCATACCCTTGGTTACCACACTGACCGGCCTTTCATCATTACTGTCATTCAGCACGTTCAAATCCTGTTATTTTTCGCGATTTAACCCGCCGTTTGTCAACCAGCCGCACATTGCCACACGAAGTCACACAGTGTCGTGCAGTACTGGCTACGGGAACTAAACCGCTGCAAGTGGGACTTGGTCCCGGCAAACTCGAAGTGCAGTGAAATTCAGGGTCAGCAAAAACAGGCTCGGAGGTACTGGTGGTTTAAAACAGACTTTTTTTTTTTTTTTCTCTCTAAATTCGCGAAAGTGGACTTTGTCAAATTTTCATTGCTCATTGGGTGAGAAAGTGGTTATATCTTTTTTTTTTTTTTTTTTTTTTTTTTTGGGTGAGAAAGTGGTTATCTCAGTTTGACCATCCGATCAAAATTTCATTGCTCATTGGGTGAGAAAGTGGTTATCTCAATTTGACCATCTGATGTACCTGAACGTAAAGTACCGTTAACATGCATCCTAATATATGATCAGATCATAAGGAGTTGCCACGACACCACCTGATGATCTGATCATCCAATGTCATGGGGACAAAAAAAAAACACTAAAAAATGCTGTTTTTTGGTACTACGCTCAATTTCGTGAATTTAGAAGGAACAAAAAAAAGCCAGTTAATACTGAAATCCACTCTTTTTCCGATCTGGTATGGGGAACAAGCCACTCCGGGTCAGTCTCTCAATTCAACTCTCCCAACTCTCATCATTATATGGACACACACCATCACAACACCAACCGAACGTTGCTGCCCAACAATCTTCTTCCATCGAAATGTGAAACGGTGTGATGACGACTCTATGACTCAATGACTCATGCTCTCTGAGACCCAAAGAGCGAACAATTTCCATCAGCCTCACCAGGAGAAAGAACTTGACAGCTCATTGGGTGAGCTCATTAAAAGTCAGAGGGGGTTGCAATGGTCATGACACAATTTCATGGCATTGCTCTCTGGGACCCATCAGGATTACAAGGGAGAGCTCATTAAAGGCCAAGAAAATAAGAGGAGGACGGGCGTGGGGGGGGGGAGACAGTAACTGTGGCTGTGGCACACTTTTAGTTTGAAATAGGCAAGAACAGACAAATGTGACGGGGTTGTCATCATCATTATCACTGTCATGGTGTGACTTTGGAAATGTGCAAGTTTAGCGGGGGTCTAAGACTGCACTAGTCATTCATTACCTGCAGTGGCGCTTGGCAGATTTAGGGAGGTCTCCTTTTTGCTCCATTTCGGGAACTGCTAAAGCCTTAGAGGCTCGCCACACAGGCTGTCGAAAACCCTGTTTTTGACAATTTTGCATCGCCACACAGACTTCCGAAGAATTGCGGCTCAAAAAACTTTCGACAGGTGTCAGAATGGTCCTTTCAGACAGCCGCCCTCCAGCAATGGTTTCCTCCCGCCTGCAGGTGAAAAAAATTCGACAGTGCCCCGCCGGGCTTTCGAAAATTGCATTCGAATTTGCATTGTCAGGGAATGCTCCCTGACAGCCGTGGCCTGTTTGTCGGTATGTAGTCAACAGTTGCTGTTGAAAACGGCGTAGGCATCTGGTCCCCATCCGCGCACAAATTCATCCATTTAACAACGACCGCCTTCGCCACAAAGCACCTGTCGAAGGCGGCTCCGCCTTGCCAACTTTCGAGAACCTCGCCCCCCCGACAGGATGTGTGGCGATAGGGGTTGTCGACGGCCGGACTGTCGAAAATGTACTGACACCTGTTGAAAATTTTCGACTTTCGACAGCCTGTGTGGCGAGCCTCTTAGGGTTTCGCTCCACTACTATCTGCTGTCCACTACTATCTGCTGTACTATTTCGGATAGTGGGACACCGCTCCACACTTACGATCCGAAATGTACTACCTTCGGATATCACCGTATAGTTGTCAGATGGCGCCCTCCCAAATTCACCATATGATCCCAAATATAGTCCTAGGACATGTCCCCATGACGTCGGATGATCAGATCATCGGGTGGTGTCGTGGCATTCTACCGTGGAGTTGTCAGATGGCGTTCTACTGTGAAATAGTATGGCGCACCTGGAGTCTGGGCCGACAAATTGCTGTCTTGTAGTGCTGTAAGGGTGTTTTTTGGTAGTGAACTCAGGAAGGGTGTTTTTCTGTACTGAACTCAGGAATTGGAGACTTGTATAGCAGATAGTAAGTGGAGCGATGCCCCGTTTTATATGTTTTTTAAAAGACCTGACAGTTGTACGGCAACTATGCGAAATTGTGTATAGCGGACAGTAGTGGAGAGAGACCCAAAATTGCCTGTTCTGAATGTCAGGTGTGACTGCCCCCCCCCCCCACAGAAAAAAAAAAACAAAGCTCGAGGGTTCATCAGCTAGAACCCAACAAAGATAGACACATTTTCTTAAGTTCGGAATAGAAACAACGGGGACGCGGCAGGTTTCGAGTTTTCAAAGGCAAAAAGAACTTGCGCCGGAAAAGAAATAGGTGTCTACCTGGAAACGGCAACTTGTGTCGAGAAGTATCCTTTGGGCATTATATTTTATTTTATTTTTTCTTTTCCCATCTGACACCAGGGCTGGCCCCTGTAAATATGACAGCCGGCCTGACACCATGGCCGTTGGCACTGTCATTGCTTTTTCGAACTTGGCACGTGCTTTTTTCGCTTGTCCGATCCTCAAAAGTGACATGAGAGTACCTTTTGCTAAAAAAAAAAAAAAAAAAAAAAAGGAAAATAAAATCCCGCTTTTTTTTTTTCTTTTACCCATTTTCGTTTTTTTATTTTCTTAAAAATCGTAAATCAAGTCAGATTCGAAAAACAAAATTATGGGGTTGCAGGGTTCTGCGCTAACGCGCGGCCCCAGTGGCCGCATTCGGGCGTTGGGGGATCGCTCACGGGGCCGACAACATCTGTCTGCTTCGATTGCCAAAACTTGGCACTGGCGGGACCATGGCGGCGCAGGGAAGAACACTGGGGTGTTAGGGGGGCGTGCCAGGGAGCTGTGATATGCTCCTGGTCGTTGCTGGTCTCACTTGACTTCTGTCAGGAATCCTGGTTCGGTGGAGGAAGGAGAGCGTGATACGTGGGGGCCATTGGCTGGTGGGATCCAGACGCTGCACCATACCTGACGAGACCGATCGGGGGTGCTGACCCCTCTATCTTTGATACGGAGTTTTTTGCGGGGGTCTCCTGGCCTGACACTGTTGTCAGGGTTAGCCCACGAAGGTGAGGAAGACAGGAGCGATGGGAGATTGCGGACTTCTCATGTTCGCTGCACAGCGAGGGTACGCGGGGATTTCGCATACGATCTCCAGCAGGAGCACACATTGACTTCTTGGATTGGGCGTGCTCACCTGTTGTGGCCCGTGTTGGGGTCTGTGTGTGTGTGTGTGTGTGTGTGTGTGTGTGTGTGTGTGTGTGTGAGAGAGAGAGAGAGAGAGAGAGAGAGAGAGAGAGAGAAGGGGTGAGAGGGGGGGAGAGAGAGAGAGAGAGAGAAGAATAACATCTGCTGATTTGCAGATGGTTGTTGTTTGCCCAGTTGGTTTGGAGAGAAAGAGAGAGAGAGTGTTGTACATAGTGGACTGTTTGTGTCCCCATGTTGTTGTTGGTTTGGTGTAAGTTTTTGGTTTGGTTTAGGAAATTTGCCACGAATAGGTGAGTGTTGCTCCGTGGGGATTCCATCATGGTGGGCTGTGGGGTTTCTTTGGGAGCCGACACAGATGGGTGGAGTAGTTTAATACCCTGAATCGCGAGGAGGAGGGTGGGTTAGCGGGGTCTTTGACCTTGGCCACGCCGGTGGCGGGGTATCACTGCTGGTTTATGAAGATATTGGGCTTGGTTACATATTCGGGTTGAGCAATCGTGGGTTTGATTTCCATCTTTTTGTGATAGGATTTGGTTTCTGTTTCGCTGTTTGGGTAATAGTTGTAGTAACTTGTTGCGATTTTTGTGCAGCGTTTTGCATGCAATGGAATGAAAGAGAGAGTACCACTCTGTAGAAACGTCACTATGGTGGGCAGTGGGGTTTCCTTGTGAGAAGGTGCAGATTAGTGGAAGTGGTTTTCCCTAAATCGCGAGGAGGCCGGTGGGTTTGCGGAGGTAGGGTATTACCGCTGAGACGTTGAATTTGGGTCAGATATTCATTTCATCCTAATAGGCTGCTGTTTGATGTCTTCTGAATTCTTAAGGAGAAGTGGTGACCATTGCTCCACAGGGGCTTCGTCATGGAGGTAGGGGAAGCATCTGTAGGGGGTATAGCAGATTGAGGAAGAGGCTTACCCTAAACCGCGAGGAGGTGGGTGGGTTCTGCGGG
This sequence comes from Chara braunii, assembly GCA_003427395.1. Taxonomy (NCBI): domain Eukaryota; kingdom Viridiplantae; phylum Streptophyta; class Charophyceae; order Charales; family Characeae; genus Chara; species Chara braunii. The sequence goes on along the minus strand of BFEA01000075.1, from coordinate 1,460,773 downwards.
GCTTTTTAGCGCCTGCCGCGTGGGAGGTAGGGTAATCCCCTGGTTAGTGAAAACAGCACCGCGGTGGGAGTTGGTGTTTTTGTAAAGAGGAGTGTGGGGAGGTGCTATCCGCTTTGAATCACGAGGAGGTGGGTGGGTTTGCGGTGTCTATCAGCAGTTGGGGCCTGTGGGCACAGACCCCTGCCGTGCGGGTGGTAGGGCGGATTGGCAGGGGGTGGTAATAACTCCGGATGAATGGTGGACATGATCACGCAGCGCTGATCGCTCGTTTCTTACCTGTGGTTTTGATTCTTTTTTTCGGTTGGTGGAATTTAGGTCACTAACTTAGGGTTGACATGACTATTGTGATTACAGTTTTTTAGTGATCAACTTTTTATTTTCTTAGTATTTTCATTTCTTAGGGATAATTTAGATTGTGATGATAATTTTCGTTGACTTTTTGAGTTGTTGGGGCTGTGGAGTTGGTTGTGGAGTTGGCTGTGGGGTTAAATCTAGTGGTGTCCTCTATGTGTTTGGCCGATGTCACCCCGATGATGCCTTGCGCACTGAGGGCCCCACCTAATTTTGTAAGGGACGCCGGGCCCGGTTCCCGGCTTTTATAAAGACATTGCTCCGTTTAAAAAAAAAAAAGAAGGGATGCAATAAAAAAAACAAGCCCTGCAACCCCACATCTTTTATTTTATTTTTTGACTTATTTTTTGACCCAAACCAAAATATCATGGAGGGGGGGGAGGGGGGTGGTTCTTACATTCTGTGCTATACTAAATAATCTCTCGTGTTATCAACATTGCAAGTGACTGGGGGACACTGTCAGATGGCTGCCTTTAAATATCATGGAGGCTTCGGTTTCTACCAAATCCAGACCTAGGACAAAAAGATGTCTCCTACCCAGTCTGATTTTGGTGAAATGGATTTCAGGGGTGGTATTATCTTATCGGGCATTTGACAACCCTGTTTTTTTTTTTTTTTTTTTTTTTTTTAAGGGACATTGCAACCCTGTGATGATTTGAATTGGAAATCGGATTCTACGTTAGCTATGCCAGAAAGATGCTGGCCGGAGGGTGTGACCTGTTGAGGCAGGAGGGCCAGGCTCTTGTAGAGAGGAATGAGTATAATGATAGTAGAGGTGGGAAGAGAAGCCTGTGGCTGATTGGGGGCTGCTGCCAGGACAACGAATGGTCTGCATGGCCTGACCTGGGGTTGGTCGCCCTGCCCTGTAGCCTACTACCGGTAGTATGATAGGGGCTCACACACCTATTATGGTCCTGCATAGTCTTTCATACTCCTGGAGGCTGGGACTGAAATCCAGCATAGCATACTCCTGGGACTGAAAACAAGGCCGCAGCGAATTCTGGGAGCTGGTAAGGTTGATAGTACTTGATACTGTCCTCTGCAGAATCTAATAGGGTGGGTGATAAGAGCAGCCTCTCCTACTGGATCTGCTTTGGTCACTCCATCTATTGGTGGGGAGTTACACCTGCTGGAAATCGGGTCCAGCGTCCCTTAATGACAATTTGAAATTTTGAGATTCCCCTTTGTAGAGGTGAACACAGCCTCTTCACCCCACGCCATATCAGATATCTAATACTAGCTATGATTCTTCTAACCACTCTGGGTGTCTGACTCTTGACCATACCATGACCTTGGAACTATAGAACTAGGGGGTGGGGGGAAAGGGTCTGGGAATTCTGTCATATCCCTCAGGGGCACCTCTGGCTCCACCGTTGTCCAATCCTCAAACACCAAATAATAATCCCTGCAAACTTCCTCATTATCCCTTCTCTCAGCCCCTTCCCACTTGACTGTTTCCATTTTCCTTCCTTGAGGGTTTCCAAGCCAGCATCGAGAAAATTCGTTAATGTAGTTTTAGAATTAAATTTCTGTTTTTGAGCTTAGGTGTTGATTTTTTTCTTTTGTATTTTCCCATTTAGTTCTGATCACAGTTTGAATTTGTTGTTTGATTGTATCTGTAAACTCAGGTCCATCTAGTCTTACCCCTTCCATTTCAAAGGTACACCGCCTCATCCATATGGCCCAAAGTACTGCTCTTCTTCCTTCAATGTACAGATTAAGCGTGAAGTCATCCTCTGTGCTTCGGGTCCAAGTTTCCAGCAAAATCGCTTTCCAATTCCATGGCCATTGGCATTGAGTGGCTAAATGGTGCCTTATCCGATCCCACCATCTCCAAAGCCAGATAGCCGCTGGGCACTGCAAAAAGATATGTTCAATAGTTTCTGGGATAGTTCTTGTTGGGAAGGCTGTTTTACATAGTTTGCACCAAGGGAGTGCCTTTCCCATTTGTTCTAACTTGAAGGAAGTTAACTTGAAGGAAGTTCGATCTATCAACCAGTCATTCGTTGGGAGAAATCGATGTTCAATTTGCCAATGTAGCGAAGCCACCTTGGCTGGTTTGTCCTTGATTGTCCTAATTGGCTTAATAAGTACCTTTTTGCTCATACTGTCCTCTGGATCTAAGGAATGCATAGAATCATAGAAGTAGGGCGTCGTTAGACACTCCTTGGGGACCCGAAGTCCACAAGGACGTGATCATTCCACCTATCCTCGGGGATGATTTTCAAAAAAAAAAAGTGAAAACGGCAGAAGGAGATTTCCTTGCGGCGTCCTTGTGGCTCCAGCCAATTCTTCCTAATCCCAAAGGGACCGCCCGAGGTCCCTCGGAGCACAAGGACGCGCAATATTCGGAGCGGCGAAGGCATGTATCGACGCAGAGTTTCGTTTCGAGGGTGGTCCAGACGTGGTCTGCCCGACGGCAGCACGGACATCCCTGCCCTCCGCCCGCGCCACCGTAACCCAACGGCTCCAACTGGTCACCGATGGCTTGGGCCTCCGCTCGCCGACTTTGTGGTCGCCGGCCGAACGTCGTTGTGTTTTTTGCGCGGGCAGATCATCGTCAACGGTCGGAAATTCGAATATTTCAGAGCGCCGCTGCGTTCTTCGACGATGCAAGTGTTTTTTGCATACAAGATCGTCATTTTTGTCGTTGTCGTCACGTGCTGCTTGTCGACGTACACTCCCACCTCTGCTGTCCACAACGACTTTCTTCGGTGGACAGTCGGCCTCTGACCTCGCGTTGCTGTCTTGTCTGTGGCCCTTTCATGGCCAACCTGCATCACAGGCTGCCTCTGCTAGTCCTCATCGCCGTGCTGGTTGTGATCGTTGCCCTCTTCCACGTGTGTTTCCTCGGGGGCTTCCTGTCGCAGCTCGCAAACGAAGGTCTTCAAAGAAGGGCGACAGGATGGAGCGACGATTGACCAACCGCAGACTGGCAGGCACGACAGCAGGATTGAGCAATCGGCAACGCACTGCAGGGTCCGCGGGCAACCAAGCATACGACCCAATGTTGTACGCTCACCTGCCTTCGCATGAGATTCCCCTTATGTCGACGGATGACGAGTGCGAAGACGTGAGGTCATCCGTTGTGCCGTTGGGGAGTGGTTCGACGAAGGATTGGGTGGGAACCCAGTCCTTCAGCGGCAGGCAGGCGGAGACCCCATGGTCTTACACGTCGATGCTGAACGAGGGGTTGTGCTGCGACGATGGCAATGCAGGGGTCGATCTGACCTTCCAGTTGTCGACCAGCAGCGGCGTGGTGGTGACACACACGCACATCATCAATCCCCACCCTGATGGGGATTGTGATGAGCAGACATGGGTTGCTCGCTGCGGGGCGCGAGACGGCAGGCAAGCTCAAGCGCTTCGCGACAGTGGCGGGAATCGATATTTGTCATCTATGGCATCGGCCGGTGGAGGAGGCAGCGGAGATCATCGTCCGGAATGGATGCGATCATCGCCCGCGCCGGGAAGCGGATCCAGGACTCCGCGTAGACGGCAGCAACAGGACTACGCATCCGCGACGGGTGCGGACGTCGAACGCAATGGCACGTAGGTGTGGGAAGAGTGCAGGCAGGCCTTGCGTCCACATGGAACGGAGTCCATGATGAAGGGAGTGCAACGGCTCGACGTCAATGAAGGCGATGATGCGGCAGATCACGAGCCGTACGACAACGACGACATGGACGGCGACGAGGGCTACAACTCCGAGGAATTGCCGGATATTCGACCGTTCGGGAGGAAGGCGAAGGGAGGCCGAGGGGTTGGGAGGAAGGGTTCCACGACGAGGAATCGGACGGACAAGAAAATGGACGACGACACTTGTGGGAGCGATGGCGAGGGAGCCATAAATTTCTGGTCCGTTGGAGACACGATCGTACTTGTGCGGGCGAAAAGGGATCAAGATTTGTATTTCTCAAGTATGGGGCACAATTTCGGTTGCATGAAGACCAGGGAGTGGAAGTGGGAGCACTGGGAGGATGTGCGGTTGAGGTTGGACAAGGCGGGCGTGACGAGGAAGGTCGTCGATTGCGGGAAGAAGTGGGATAAACTGATGCAGCAGTTCAAGAAGGTTCATAAGTTTCAGCAGCTCTCCAGTGGGAGGGACTACTTCAAGTTGGCGTCATCGGCCAGGAGATCGGAGATTCGGAGGGCTTCAACTTCGCCATGGACTGGAGCTTGTACGACGAGATGGAGGCGATGACAAAGGGGGATCACACAATCCATCCGAAGAATCTGGCAGACTGGGGGGCTGCGGGGGGGTTCAGATGTCGGCGGGTGCTGGGCCGTGAGGCGAGTCCATGGGCAGCGAGGGTGGAGAGGAACCGGTTGACGACGACCAGGGATCGACGAAAGATTCGACATTCAGTATGGGGAGCGCCGACGGTTCTGAAAAGGAAAAACGTGCGACAACAGACCTTTGACGCGGTCGCGGAAGTCATGGACAAACATGGTACGCTAATGGCAGGCACCATGGACGGCTGCAGCAAGCGGCAATGCTCCATGGACCATGATGTTACGACAGTGCGAAATCCTTGAAAGCGAAGTGGAAGTGCAGAGGACACATGTTGCGGTGGATGAGGCGAACAAGATGATGTGCAACGCCCTCATGGAGATTGCGAGAGCCATCCGCGACAGATCATGACAACGCCGGAGTAATTTCTGGTTTTCGCTTCCCCATTCCAGTTCGGGACCTGAGCGTTGTGGTTGATGACTCTTCCTTCCGCCCTTTTTGATGTCACTGCGATGATTAGCAGGACGGCTGATTGTTTTTGTATTTTCGTCGTCCAATTATCGTTAGTAATTAAAAAAAAAAAAAAAAAGTTGGTTTTCATATTCGGGGGAGTGCTTGGTGGGTGTTTTGCGAGCTGCGAATCGACAGAGCCATGTGTCAACATTTGCGAGCTGCAAATTGACATAGGTTTTTGGATGTTTTGCTAGCTGCAAAGCATCCTTTTGCCAGTCCGGTCGCTTTCAGCACAACCTGCACTGCTTGGTGCTGCAGTTTTTTTGGAACAAGTGCCTATTTCATTTATGTTGTTTGTGCGTGTGAAAGCGGTTCTGTGGGTTTTGGATTCTACTAAGGGGGGGGTAGTTTGTGCGTGTGAAAGGTTGGTGGTTTTTTCTGTCCGACGATTGTATACACGCATGTTGTTGGGGCCGTCGAAGGGCCTCTTCAAGGCTTTGGGAGAGCGGTTAGGACAAAACATGATAGGACGGACCGCCGCGCATGGCCAGTCTAGGCCGGTTGTGGTCTCATGTGTCATCCACGATGATGTCGTCCGCCAAACAAGCGACGTTGTGGATGGTCCACTTGCTCTGTCTTCATGCAGCATTTGACTCCCAGGCGACAAAAAAACCGTCTGCGTGCACCGTCTTGAGTATGTAATCCCGCCTCGACACCTGCTACACAGGGAGCATCACCACACGGGTCAACCTCCAACTTCTGGACTCGTCGACACCCTTTAACTTTTAGACTCGTCGACGCACTCCAACTTCTGGATTCGTCGACTCGGAGTTCTCTCGCCTAATCGCCGCACAACTATCTCGCCACATCTCCACGGACCTCTTCACCGCCGTCGAGGTCCGACGCCGTCGCTCTTCTCGCCTCATCGTCGAGGAGCTCACTTACCATGTTCGTCCCTATTCTCGCCTCATCGCCGCGGAGCTCTCTCACCTTGTATCCCATCTCTTTTCGCCTTAGCGTCGTTGACCATTGTTCTTCGTCGCCGCAAAGGCAGTCGTCGCCGTATCGTCGCCAATGCCGTCGAGGTTCAAAATCGCCACTCGTGCCGCCTAATCGCCGCAAAGATTTCTCTCCAAGTGGAGGATTGGGGCCGTCGCTGCTCTCGACTTATTGGCGCGGATGTCTCTCGCCACGTGGAGGATCGGCGTCGTTGTTGTTCTCGCCTAATCATCGCGGAGCTCTTTCGCCACATTGAGGACCGACGCCGTCGCTATTCTCACCGTATCACCGCGGAGCTCTCTCGCCAACACAAACCATGTCGATGTGAGCTGCTGCCCGTGGTAGGAAGCGGGACACCGGGGACAGCACATGCGTCGACAGCGAAGGGTGGGACAGAGGTCGGCGACATATCCCCAAGGCAAAGAGGGGTCGTTCAGACGGTAATTCAGGAAGCGTACCTTCTCGTGAAGCGAAGGGTTGGGCGAGATCCACGGAAGGCGACGACGACGACGCCTTTGCTGCAGAGGAAGAACTGGTGGAGGCGACCGTGTCTGTCGTGCGCGAGACTGGCTGCTAGCGGGTGCTTGAGCAAACCGCGGGCAGGAACAAGGAAGTCGTGGTCAATGTCGGCGGCGATGATGACGAGCAGTTGGAACAACGTCGCCCGTGTGCTCTTACCGAAGCCACCACAGCAACATCCGTCAGGGCACGCAGCGCAGTTGAGGAAAGGTCACCTCAGAGTTTACGATTGACCACATCGACAATGCCGCATCAGCAGAACCATGTTGAAGGGGGGGGGTCCGTCGAACATGGTAGCGGGGGGGGGAGCCCAGCCTGCCCAGGTAGACGCGCGCGCAGCCGGGGGCGAGGCAGTCGATGTTGTGGCTGCGTGCACTTCAAGCATTGTGGCCCCCATTGGACGGGGTAGAGATGACACACAAGTCGAGTGGTGTGTGGCGATCGGGAGAATGACAACCTAGAATTGAGACGGCTACGAAGGGGAGTCGTTGTGAAAGATCTCACCGACCGTGCAAGACTATGGGTTGATGACAAAGCATTGTGGACGACAGGGGAGGGGCGGAGACTGTACAACATCTCCCACGAAACGAGGGAGTATTTTGTTGCCATCGCGAGCGGTCTCACAACGTCTGTCGTCCCCCGAAGCGTCGTGATGCCAAAATTATCCACGACAAAGGACCGTCGAAGGTAATTAGGATCACCGACCCCTCATAGCTGCAGCAAGCGATCTCCCGTGCGGCGACAGTGGAGAATATTGTCTTGCGCGTCTTGCATGGGTCTGTGTTCAAGTCCGAGACCCACCCTAGAGGTTACAATCTGGTTTTCCAGTACACATTGGAGTCTGTCGTGATGGACATTGAGCGTGCTATGTGGTACGGCGAGGTGTGGAGCAACGTTGTAAGTGGAGCTGTTTGTGCGCATACAATTGACATGTGCATGGACTTGCCATTGTGGTTTGCGGGTGCTAACATCGACGACAGGCCCGAAGATGACGGCATGGCAGCCTACCAGGATTCCACTGTTATATGCATCGCGCATGCATTCCGCACCGCAGTTTAAATAGGCGGTAACATTGACGGTGGGTTCATCACAAATTCGCGAATTGCTGACTGTTTCAGGCTTTTGTTGGTGGCGAGCATATGGTTGATGCGCATGGCGGGAGATGATCTGCGCAGCCACTACGAAGCTTTCTACTTCGCAAAGCTCATGGCGAAGCCTACACTCATCGCGTCCATGTATCGGTCCTGCGAACATAGGCGATCAGTGGTCCGCGCTACGAACGTTGTGACGGAGAGGCTTGGGAAGGCTAACGCGACCTTGGGAGAGTACCCAAAGTACATCCCAGATTGGGAAATCTGCGGCATCGTGTTCGGATTCGACGCCAGCATAGCAGGGCAAGATGACGCGAAGAGGCTCGATTGGTTGGGCGGGGGCCCCCTGGAGGATGACAAGGCCGATGATGGAAAGGATGATGCGTAGGGCGGCGACGAGGGTGACACGTGGAGCGCGGGGGGGGGGGAATCGACGCGGGATATGTTGGCCTGCCAACATGTGTGGCTGAGCGTACACACATCGTGAGAGAGAGAGAGA
>BFEA01000075.1:1401959-1422211 GCA_003427395.1 Chara braunii | reverse complement strand
CTGTCCTCGTACTCCTCCTCCCCCTCCTGCTCCCCCTCCCGCTCCCCCTCCTGGGCCTCCTCCTCCTCTTCCTTGATGTTTATCTCTCTTGTCTCTGCCTCCTGTTGGTACTCTCCCCCTGCAGGCTGCCGCCCTGTTTTTCTCCATCTTTTGGTGAAGAGGGTGGGGTGGAGTGGATTTAGAGGATAGAGAATGTAGAACTGGGATGGGGAAAAGAGGTGCTGTGACGATCTATCTTCTGATAGGTGCGACTTTCTACGCGATTGAACCTTGGGGTGGGCAGATGGGCCTAAGAGTCAGTTGCATGAATGCCCCCATTTCATTTTTTATTTTCTGTCTGTTTTGCGAGAGCTTGGTCCCACGGCTGTTGGTGGTCAGGGCGCGCCTTAGCGAGCGCAGGAATAACGGCTTACGCATCGTTTTCCTTCTTTTTGAGAAATTTGGGCAAGGAGCTTTGGCGCGATCATCGTGCGGGGGAACCTTTTTGAATTTTTGAACTCTTTGGAAAGAATGTTGGAGACCGCGCGGGCACTCGGAAGTAGGACTCTAATTAGACTAGGATTTTGGGGACATCGTACCTCTTTTTGTAACTGCACGATGCTCCTTACTTGCGCTCGTTTTGCTGCGCTGTCCTGCACTCTATTCCCGTCAGGCGTTAACTCTAATCTCAGCTGTAATTTCCTCTTGTTCCTTTCTTGGCAAACAGGGTGTAACTGTAATCTTCTCCCTCTTGGCTTCTCTTCGCGTTGAAACATACGGCCCCTTCCCCTGCGTCTCATTGGCCAGAGCGTTGCATGACCGGATCGATGCGTGAAGAGTGGCTACGTCCCCCACGGAGCGGCCTGGGCATGCCGACAGTAGGCACCTCTTTTCTTTCTCTCTCCTCCTGCCTCAGCGTAATCCCGACTATCTCGCGCAAGTGCTAATAGCTACAAGTTTCGCAAGCACGACTAAATCGCTCTCTAATATAAACTTGGGGGAGTTAGCGAGGTCGAGAGGATCGGCTAACGAGTACGAGCGTGCAAAGAGAACTGACATTTTGTTAAAATTGACATTTTTTACTATTCAACCGAAATTGGGCATCCAAGAAAAAACTGTGTTTTTTAGCATGTTTTTGTGCCCACGACATTGGACCATTGATGGTCTGGCGTCCTGGGGACTCCGGACCATCTAATGTATCTCTTCTTTTTTTTTTTTTTTTTTTTTTTTTTTTTTTTTTTTTAAAAAATCCCCCCCCGGGGCACTCTCTCTCTCCTCTCTCTCTCTCTCTCTCTCTCTCTAAAGGTTGTTCCTTCGCCAGAAAAGCTCATGTCTTGTTTATCTTGGTGCGGGGTCCTGGGGCATGCGCCCCAACCAGATACATCCCAAATGCTTGGTGCACAAGGGCCCCAGGCTACATATGGGAAAGGTACTGGTTTTTTTTTTTTTTTTTTTTTTTTTTTTTTTTTTTTTTTTTGAAAACAGACCCACCTGGGCCACCAGTGCTAGCAATGCTGTTTGGCGCAGACATTGCTAGCACCTGGGGAGAGGCTCCAGGACCATCTAATGTATCCCGACGTAAAGTACCGTCAAAATACATCTGAGGGTCAGAAAAAAAAGAAAAAAAATCATGGCAGATCAGATCGGACCATCAATGGTCTGATGTGGTCAGCACCGAAAAATGCAAAAAAATACTGTGCTATTTTGGAAGATCAATTTTGTGAAAATAGTAAAAAATGTCAATTTTAACGAAATGCCTGTTAAAGGTGAGTTCGGAGTTGGGCGATCCGACGAGCTGGTGCCGAGTGTGCAGGTTTGACGTGCAGCCACGCTGGACTGTGGAGCACGGGCGAACCCGGCGTGTGTACTCGGGCTAAGCAGGGTGACAACTCTGGGCTGTTGGCAGGTGCGGAGCGACGGACTGCCTGCATCGGAGTAAGGAGGAAAATGGTGAAGCAGTGAGAGTGCGTGGGGTGCTGGGGTGTGCAGGGGACTTCTCTCCTGGCCCTCTATAAATTTTGGTTTCGGATTCCGTCATTTTGCTTTTGTAATTGCGGATTTCTGTATGACCGTGTGGATCCCTCCGTTCCTTCGAAGTTCTCTCGTAGCTCTTTCCTGTTATGGATGATGTCGTGGGTGATGATTGCGGCCTGATCATCTCAACCTTGTATGCATAATTCCTGGTTATGTTGGAAGACTGAATGATTGAAGAACGAGGATGCATGCATAGCCGTAGTCCGCTGGAATTGATGGGAAATAGCGAGGATGCATGCATAGCCGTAGTCCGCTGGAATTGATGGGAAATAGCGAAGTTGGTCGCGTCGACTTGCTTTGCGAATGAATCTCGTGCCACATGTATACATGACAGTCAGCCAGTAAAACAGCTCGTCACCTATATGCGCTCACACAAGTCACCCCCGTCAGGGCCGTATTACAGGTGCACCTCTGCATGGATGGGAACGACAACATCACTGTTCGTAGTATGGAATTTGGTGTCCCTCTTCGATTAAGGGATCACGACTACCCTTACCGGGTGCCGGGCGTCATCTGGCGGGCCTGTACTGAGGCTAAGCATCAAGAACACCGCCCTCGACTGAGACCGTCCACATCAGACTCTGAGGTATATGAGTCCCACGGCCGCCGTGTGTTGAGCAACGAGATATCGACTATATTCCTCCCGTACACCGCATATGGACCCGTCCTAACTGCCAAAACTGGCCATCCTGAATACCCGGCCATGAAAGCCGCGAACTGAGAAAGCCCCTTTTCGTCCGAACCCCTTGCATTTCTGTCCTTGGAACATTGACACAGGAGATCCCAGTTCCTACCTGGGACTCCACCGCACTTTCCTAAAATCCTTGGCACACCCCCTTTTTTCGCAACTTCCGGGCCCGTTCCCATCTCCAATCAGGAAGTTGCCCTGGGCGTGAGATTGGGCGTCACAGTGCTGGGGTTGGGAGGAGGCGGCGTATTTGAGGGACCAGCAACGAGGTGGGACATATCTTACCATGGGGAGTTACTGGGGGCAGATTCTCTTTTGAAAGTCAGGGAGGTAAGAAGAGAGTGGAGAAGGAGAGAAGGGAGGAGGGAAAACTGTGGACACTTGATAGATCTTGTCTCTGACAGGTTACCGCAACTTCCGCAAGTTTTTACTTTTTTTTAAGGGGTAACTTCAGTAGAGTCAGTAAAACAAGTTATTATTGCACCATGGGGCAAGATAGGGATTGCAATTGCACTTTGGGCACCCTACCTGGGCAGAAAGCTGTGTTGTATACATTGCCCAATTTGAAACTGCAATTCGAAACTTTATCTTGGCCCCTAGTGCAATTATAATAACTCATTTTTGTGACTCCGGCCTAGTTTCCCCCTTTTTTTTTAAAAAATTGAAGTATGGAGTTCTTTTTTGAGCTTCACATGCCTATAACTGCTGTTCGATCCAAGTCACTCCCTGAGATGGTGGGGTGATAGTCCCGATTCCTCAGTGATTAACACTGCGGTAGGATAGTGGGAATAGGGGTACCCTTTTACCTTGAGCTTTAAGGATTAATTTTTGGAAAGCATGAAGGAATGGGACTCTGGACCCGGTTTCCAGTTGGTGGATAGAGGGAGAGTAGGAAGATTGTCAATTTTTTGAGCAAAAGCTTAACTGGCTGAGGCTGCGAGGATGACTCTGGGTTGAATTGTGAGGTCCCTGGCCTCGTCCCATTGGATTATTATAATAAAGTTGANAGTTAAGATTGTCAGGACAAGCTATGGGTGACTGATGACTGCGACCACTGTATGTGTGGAACCCAGCCTCTATATCAACCTGACAACCTGGGCAAACCAAAAAAAAAAAAGAAAAAAAAAAAGTTTAGTTTATGGTTTGATCGTCTTTGTTTTAGTAATAAGAAATAATTGTGTCAGAGTCATGCTTTAGGATTTTGATGTTCAGTCCAAACTTGACACTGAATTTTTGTCGCGACCTGAGTTTTAAATGCAAAACAAACTTCGGTCTTCAGTTTTGTAATGGCCACGTCAGACACAATGTCAGATGGTAACGCTTCAGTTGCAGCACCTTTTGTGATTGAACCATGACTGTCACATTGTAGTGTGCGTTGGACGTGCTGGCCCAAGTTTCTTTTGCATTTAAAACTTGGGTTGTGACGAACACGTAACTACACACGGCGGAATTGATGAGAGGTAAGCAGGGTGGGTACTAGGGGTCTCCTAAAAGTAGACCCCTTCAAAAAAAAAAAAAAAGTGGGAGGCTCAGCCTCTTTCCACTTGTATTCCTTTCCTTTTCAAAAAGGACTTCTTTTGTCAAAAAAGAAAAGGACAGTGCAGAAGTAGGGAGGACCCTGCCTGACACACTCTCGTAGAAAGTGGGAGGCATCCGCACCAATAGATGGAGCCGCCTAACATCAAATCTCTCAATTTTGGGGGCTCTCCTACCACCACGCCGTGACCAGGGGGATAGAGGGCTTGCAAAAAAACAGGGCCTTTGGGCATCGTTAGACACTCCTCGGGGCATCCTCGGGCTCCGAGGATGAATCCTCGGAAAAGTTTAGGTTTTCTGTCGTCTTCTTTACGCTCATCCTCGGAGCATTGGTTTTAGGACTCATCCTCGGAGCAATGTCAGAAAAATCATAAAAGGAAACAAAAAAGAAAAAAAGTTGTGACTTCAGGCTTTCAGCTAATAGGGTGCCGCCATGATCAGAATTCTCGGTTGTAACGTCTCTCTACGTGCATGCCCTCTCCTCTCCATGAAACACGGATCCTCGGGCCCCAAAGGACCTCGCGAGGTCCTTTGGAGCCGAGGACGATTTGGCTGGGAAATCCTCGGAGCCCAAGGATTTGTCCTCGGAGTGTTTTCACATTTTCATTTCCGATTTCATCTCCAGGGACAGGTGGAACGAAGACAAAATCCTTGGAATCACGTCCCTGACGAGTGTCTAACGACGCCCTTTGTTTGAACAAAAAAAAAAGAAAAAAAGAAAGAAAAAAGAAGGTGGAGGGCATCATGGACAGCAGCTGAGGAAGGAACATTGTCACTTTTCAATTTTGAGGTGTTGCTAAGGGGGAGCCCAATTATCGGAGATGGAGAGACTCAGTGCTCTCAAAAAGCTGCTCATCCAGCGGCCTAGCTCAGTTGGTGGGGCAAGCAAGTGGCATTCAGGAGGTCTTGGGTTCAATCCCCATTGGCCTCATGTACCTTCCTGGGCAAGCTTGGCGCCTGCCAACTAGAGATATGCTGTGGGTCCCCCCGATTGGCATTGAGCATAGACTGCTGGTGCTCACAGGGGGAGGGGACCGGAGAGGAGGCACAGTGACTGGCCCATCGAAGAAGCTCGGTCCTGATGCTACCGGCTGACCCCTGGCCGGTATCGCCCACCTGCTGTAGCAGGTATCGCACCTGCTGGTGGGTGTGACTGGCCCATCGAAGAAGCTCGGTCCTGATGCTACCGGCTGACCCCTGGCCGGTATCGCCCACCTGCTGTAGCAGGTATCGCACCTGCTGCGAGTGGGTGCAACTCCCGCATGTTCCCTCGTTGGAGGCTTCAGCACGGATGTGGCTGCTACGGGGTTCCCCGTAATACTATTATAATGACAATAAAAAAGGCCTGAAAGGCTGTCCTGTCCAGATTCGACAGGTAATTGAATTGGTTGGGCCTTAAAAAAAAAAAAAAAAAAAAAAAAAAAAGCTGGTTCTGACAATTCTGAGAGTTCTTTTAGAGTCAGAAATGAGAATTTGTGTGTGCGGTGCCTCTCGGTGTGGTGAGCCCCTGTGTGATGAAAAAACGTTTTTTTCGAGAGTGTTGTGGCGAGCCCCTGTGTAATGAGAGAGCCTGAGGCTTGTAGAGGGACGCAATCTTCCTCCGGCATTCTTCCATACCGCGTTCGCAGCCCCTCATTTTATCATAAGAGCAAAGCCAACTAGTACAGCCGTGTCAAGTTTGAGTTTTGAACAGGCGAAAAGAGCGCACACCCACACGCCTGTCAGTCCCGCACCGACTTTGGAAGCGAGAAAGTAGGCGTGGTAGTTTGTATCAAATGGGCTCGTTAGACATCCCTCGGGCCGTCCTCGGGGCCCGAGGAAATTTTCTTTTTGTCCGAGGAAATTCCCGCCGCCGTTCAACTCATCCTCGGAATGGTCCCCTGAGGACAATTCCTTGGGGGCTCCAGCGGCCAGTTTCGTATATCGACAAGCGGACGCGGGGGGGGCGGGGCGAGGGTGGTCCAGCGATCTGTGTCCGTGCCGATGTCGTTGGTCCAGTTCGGGTGGGCGTCGCAAAATCGAAAGTCGGCGGCCTTCGAAAAAATGAGGGCATTGGAAAAGGCGCGCAGTCCTAGATTCAAATTCGAAATTCGAATTTGGGCATGCGAGTGACAGCGCGCCGTGGGTGTTCCTCGCTGTTGACGGCAGCAACGTTCCTCGGCAGAAGCGTTTGGGTACGGGGTGGCGGCTGCGTGTTGCCGGGCATGGCGAACGTACATGCAGACATCCTAAGCAGCAGACACACCGTTACATGATCGCCTTTGTTGTCGTCTTCGCAGCCGCACCTTCGTCATCGACGTCTACGCCGTGTACTCCGGTTGTCACTTGCGCCATCACTGTAGTGTGCCCCGGCGCTGATGGAGTGTTGTGTAGTTCGTGACGTCGATGTCGACAGAAGCAGTATTGGCAATGGACATGAACGGGGAGCCGTGCCGTGACATACTAAGCACAGCGGAGAGGACGGCGGTGGCAGCGGTTGTGAACGTCATCCTTTTCCGGTGTCAGATGGAGAGGAGCAAGGGGAGAATGAGAGCGGCGGTTCGTGCACGGCGAAAGAAGACGCTGCAGTCCATGAATGTGGAGGGCTTCGACAGTGCTGCCATTTGCGACCCCGTGCTGCAGGTGTGCTACGCCATGGGTTGCAGAGCTTTTCCCAGAGCGATGCACAACTTGCGGCACAAGTGGTGGATGAAGCGACGAACAGGTGGACGTGGGACTGTGGCAATGCGACGACTCGACGGCGGACTACTTCAGGGAGAAGTTGCGCATGTCGCCACATGTGTTCCGAGAGATCGCGGAAGCTCTGACTCCATTCCTACAACGACGTGTCACTTTCTATAGGGAGCCGTTACAGCCTGACCACATTGTCACGTACGCTTTGTACAGGTGGGCGTCGGGGGAGACGTACACGAGCGGGACATGCAGCTTCGGCATTGGCAGATCATCTGGGTTGGTGGCTGTGTCACCTGTGTGCAGTGTGCAGGACGTGACTGCGACGTTGCTGAGTGCGTACCCCGACAAGATATCGTGGCCGACGAGGTTGTAGAAGGTGGTCGTCTTGCGCGCTTTCGCTGACAAGGGTTTCTCGATCTGCCATGGGTGCATCGACTGCACCCACATCTACATCGACAAGCCCGCGAACGCCCCTAGAGAGGACTACTACGATAGAAAACGCCGTTTCTCCGTCTAGGAGGAGGTGGTCGTCGATCTGAACTTGCGCGTGCTCGACGTGTTCGTCGGTTATCGGGGAAGTTGCCACGACGTCAGGATCATCCACCTGTCCAGTTTATGGGCGCGTGTGGAGGCAGGGGAGCTTTTCATTGGGCGACCTGTCATGCTGCCTTTCCAAGTGTAGACGAACAGGTATTTTCTGGGTGAGAACAATTATCCCCCCTCCGAATGGGTCGTCATCCCGCATGGTGGTCTCGCAGCGCACCCGTCGGAGTTGCGCTTTGACAACAAGTAGAAGACGGCGAGGGGGGCAGTCGAGAGGGCTTTCGGCAGTCGGCAGACTGAAGGTGATGTGGAGGTTGTTCCTTCGCTCCCATAAGATGAACATGGACACGTTGCCGCAACAGTTCGTCGCCATGTGCATTTTGCACAACATACCGATCGACACAGGCATCCCATTCACCGACAATCTACTGTGGGAGGTCGGCCCTGACGGTGTGCATCGTCAAGTGGATCTTGGGATACATCGTCCGTTGAGGCCGATGTGTATAGAGTCATCGACGAGGGATGCGCTGATTTTGTGGGATGCACTGGCGGAGCGAATCAGTGCGCAGTGAAGACGGCCACGCGGGCGGACTAAGCGACTGCAATGACGTGCCTGCAGCGAGAAAGCGGCGCAAACGACGTCGGAAGCCGGCGAAGAGGTCGTATAGGGTACATGAAGGGGTGTTCTCGGTTCCCCCTTCCACCGACGACAGCGTGTCGTCACGAAACGTCTGCCCTCCGATCTGCCGCCGTTAGGTTGTGGTCCGTCCGCGGCGAAAGGCCACGTGTCCTTGAAGGGGTCAACATCCGCATTGGCGTCGTTTGTTTGTCGGCTTGTTTTGTGGATCGGGGGAGTTAATGGCACGGGGGGTGTTTCGCTGTGGGGTGGCGTGCACGAGGCGGCGGGTGTGGCCAATTACCTTTGGTGTTGTTTTGTTATGCACGACCATGAGGAGAGTGTTGCCGGCATGGGTGGATGGCAACAATGCAGTCCAACGTGTCCTCGACGGGGGCCACGTCACGAGTGTGTGCGTGGCGATCGTAGTTTAGTTGTAGTATGCTGTCACTGTGGGTGAGGTGTCAGGGTCATGGAGTCTATTTCGGAGGTGTGTGTTCTGGTTTCTGGAACTTGGGATTTAACAAGCCATGACGACCCTTTTTTTTTCAAATTGTGTTGTCTTCTTCTTTTCCAGCGAGTGATAACAAATTCACAACATCTTGTGTTATTCATTTCTATTGCGTGTCTTGTGTCTCATTTGTATTATCGTGTGTCCACTGTCCATCTTACATTTGCAATGTGTTCATTGTTTGTTTTGTGTTCTCGAACCCTGCTATGAACATCCCTGACGTTGTTATCATGCCATCGCTTAAAAAAAGCAGCCCTTACCACATTCACAAACCTGCTATAACATTTCACATGTACACTGAAACGAAAAAGAACAATCAGCGCAAAGTTGTACACATCATTAACATTATTGAACAATTACATGTTCGCTTTAACAGCTGCGAACATCGATCATCCAATGACATCCATGTCTCAAAAAAAAAAAAAAAAAAGGTTAGGAAACATGACACACCCCTACGACAAGTGGACCGCGCCAACAACGACCCGCATCACGAGATCATGCCCTCCCATGACCCCTCCCCCCAAACCCCACTTCCCCACTGTCCCATCCCCCCCCCCTACACGCCCCCCCCACGCTTCTCTCCACCTCAACGACCCCGTGGTGAGAACCTCCCTTGCGGCCACTTCCACGATCATCCCGCCTTTGGCGAGTCCACGACGCTGACTACAAACACGGAGTGCTGGCTTTGGACACTACAGTGCCATGAAACACACACGACATCATAGCTGAATAAAATCGAGAGCCCCCATGCCGCACAAAAGCCCTTCACCTCGAAACAGTTGGGCGTCACAGAAGGGGAGCAGTCGTCGTTGTCTGCCGTCTTCAACCGACCGACGATAGAGCAGCAGCGCGCGGGGGGAAAAAAACAAGTACCCAGCGAAGACACACATGGACGACGCACCCGCACACTTCGGCCTTGCTTGGGGACACATGACAACCACCCTATCCCACCCTGTGATGGCCGCCTCCGGTACTCGCCCGTCGTATAAGAGTCCACAAATTCTGCGATAACTACGTCGAAGACGGAGACTGCATCCACTGAGGGCGAGCGGAGGCACTCTCGACAAAGACGGCGACCATAATTTCTGCCTCGGAGGATCCCTGCCGTTCCCCGATGCCTCCTGAACCGGCGCAAGAGACTT
Organism: Chara braunii; assembly: GCA_003427395.1. Taxonomy (NCBI): domain Eukaryota; kingdom Viridiplantae; phylum Streptophyta; class Charophyceae; order Charales; family Characeae; genus Chara; species Chara braunii. The sequence goes on along the minus strand of BFEA01000075.1, from coordinate 1,412,489 downwards.
CGATGATCACACAACAACTGTCACTTGCCTGCTGTCGTCGTCGGGGTGGGAACACACAACGACCGTTCACGAGCTGGCCGACGATCTCCCGCTATAGAGCCCGAACGACAGACATGCCGCCATCGCCTTCGTCTCCCCTGAGCCCCTACTGGAGGAGCTCGGTATAGGACTGTCGATACATGCTGTCACGCTCCCTCACAACTCTGTAGCTGCCCACTCCTCGTTGGACCCACTTCCCAGCGGCACGGTCGGTGACTGTGTCTCATCCGCCTCCTCGTCTGACGTATCACGCAGAGGTTGCAAGTGCGGTGGTACGTGCACGTACCTAGACCGCTCTGACGACCTTGAACTCCTCGACGGGGTTTTCCCAGCTCGATGACCACCGCCCTACTCCCCTGCAGACTTTCAGATCGCCTGACGCCCGTCCATCCTCACGTCCTTCTTCAAAGGCCGTCTTCCGAGTGCATGTTGCGGAATGCTACCAAGGATGCACACGTGGAAGACAACTAAAACGACGAGCAAGAGGACGACCAGCACCAGCAACGGCAGCCTCCGAAAGACGTCGGCCATGAAAGGCACGTTGACGACGGTGGCAGCTAGAAGACAACACTGGACGTCCAGAAAACGGCGATAAACAGTGGTGCTGCTAGTGCAAACGGCTGATCGCAGATAACGACAAACGAAGGGTAACGTATTCCGTCGCAGAAGACACTGCGCAATCAGGAGAGCGGGGGTCGGCTGAAGTATTTGAATCTACCGACCATTGGGCGCCTTCCCGCTCGGGGCCAAGGGCACCGATGCAAGACAACCCCTTCTAGACGTCGTGGAGGCTAGCAGGCCGGCAACGGTGACCATTGGCGGACAATTCCATGACGCCGAACGTTGCCGACCGAAGATGTTCGTCGACAGGCCGCCAGGAAAAGCAATTGACCAGCCGAGTTCGAAAATTGTCGTCGAAAGAGCTGTTGTCGACGCCCCGATTCTTCCGGATGCTCGACTTTCGAGGGACCTCGGGAGGTCCCTTGGGGAACGCGTCGAAATGGCTGTAGCCCGATAAATCCTCAAGGAATCCCCGAGGAAATGTTTTCACATTTTTTTTCAATTTCTTCCCTGAGGATAAGTGGAATGATGAATTCTTCGGGGGATTTACGCGCCCGAGGAGTGTCTAACAAGCCCCAAAGGCTTTTGTGGTCAAGACAAGGGTGGACCATGTCATAATTGGTAGAAAGCTATGTGACACCCGGGGCCTACGCCGCGGGCAATTCGACCGCCGCAGGTGAAAAAGTCGGCCGCGGCCGCGGCAAGGAGGCCTAGTTTGTGGTCCGTTTTTTTGTATATTTTTTTGGTGGTAAAAAAACAAGTGAATATATATATATATATATGTGGTTGTAGGGTTTTTAATACCCTACAATACTATATATTTTATTTTATATATTTTATTTTTGAATTTTACTTCATTTAGGATTTTATAAAAAATGAGAAACAAAAATCGGTTAAAAAGAAAAAAAATAAAAATAAATAAAAGAAAAGCAGAATTTTTTTTTTCATTTTTTTCGTGACTGATATGAAGTCAGAGTCCTCCTATAAATTTTGCCAAGTTAATTGATTTCTTCTTCTTCTTCTTCTTCTTCTTCTTCTGTGCTGTTTTTTTTTTTTTGATTGATTGATTGATTGATTGATTGATCGATTGATTGGTTGATTGATTGACTGATTGATTGATTGATTGATTGGTTGGTTGATTGATTGATTGGTTGATTGATAGATTGATTAATTGATTGGTTGATTGATTGATTAAAAATATATATATATATAATAAAGAGTGTGTCACTCTGTGTGTGTGTGTGTGTGTGTGTGTGTGTGTGTGTGTGCACGCGCGCACGTATGTGTGTTTGTAAAGTAATATAACAAAGCAACCCGATACACGGGAACCTCGTGTTTGATTCACTCACCTAATGCTGGACCGCGTTCCTGTTCGTTGGTCTGTCCCATGGCACATACCATCAATACCCGCAGACAAGTCCAAAGGTTTATAGAAGAGAAGATGGACGAGGAGACAGGAAGGGTGGGGAGCAACAATGGCATAACCATCAAGGTTGGTGTAGTGACCAACAGAGGTCCGAGGAGGGATGACACATCCCTTCACACGCTTTTTGGCGCTTGCTCCCGTCAAGGCTCATTAGAGGGTGAGGTGTCCTCATGGGCCCGGCTCAGATGCCCATGGAATACTACGATGCAAAGGCCGTTAAGGCAAAACACAGTGAGGCAAATAACGGCGAGGTAACAAGGCACTAGACAACAAGAGGTTGCAAGTCACATAGGGTGGACGACATGGGGGAGGAGTGCGGGCAGGTAACCAACACAAACTTAAAGCAACAAGCGAAAAAGGCACGAATTAGTGATACCAAGTTGGAAAAACGGAGAGCGAGAAAAATAAAAATAAACAAACACGGATGATGACAGCCTGTTTCGTCGGAGTTGCACCGACTCATTAGGAGGCTGAACCCTCGACAATCTGTGGAGTCTTCGTCCTTGATGGTTTGGGTCATGAACCCTTCGACCCTTGTTGAAGGCAGACTGTCCCCCAAACGAAACACAACAGCCGGCAGCAACCCTGCGAAGCACCAGGCAAAGCAGTAGAGGCAACATGGCTGCAAAACGTCAGAAACGACATGGCACGCAGGACATGCAGCGCGGCAACCATGTAGTGAAGCACAAGACAAAACAAGCAAGGCAACCAGACTGCAAGGGACAACAGCGTGAGCGGACCAGCAGCTCGGCAATGGTGGAGCGGAGCACAAGGCACCATCAACAAGACAACCAACCTACTAGGCACACAAGCAGCAAACACGAAAGGCACAGCCAGCGGATGGGCAGCAAGGCAGCGGGGCAGGGAAGCAAAAGGCAACACCGACAACACGGCCACACCACACAGCAAACACAACTGTTACAACTTGCAGAGAACCACATGCAAAGCAAGAGGGACAGGCAGCAAGGCGGCGTTGGAGCGCAGACAAGGCAGTCCACACATCCAACATGGAGCAAAGCAGCGCATGACCTACTCACATCACGATTGAACCCCGCAGACTGTTGGTTCCCACCACCCACTGAGCCAGGGAGTTACTCCGACTACTATCCGTCATCACCCACAGGCAACACAGACATCCCAAACTGAGCGGCCCCCATAAGAGTGCAGTAGGCACTCCAAACGAGGAACCACCGACTGTTTGGCACTACTTAAGGGTGCTCAGTTGGGTAAGCAAAAAGATGTAGGAAAAATGAGAGGGAGGACAGACAACAAGAGCAAAACAGACAGACATAAAACCTATTGTGTGTGTGTGTGTGTGTGTGTGAGGACCCCTCCCCCACCAATCAATCAATCAATCAATCAATCAATCAATCAATCAATCAATCAACCAATCAATCAATCAATCAATCAAACAATCAATCAATCAATCAATCAACACGAAAACAATCAATCAATAAATATTTATTTATTTTTCTATTTTTTTATTTTTTTTGCCACTCACTGAACCCCCCCCCCCAAAATTTTCATTTTTTTTTTTTTTTTAATTAATTAATTTATTTATAGGGTGGTAGTGGGTGACGTGCGCAGGCGGCGTGCGCGCGCCCCCGCCTGGCCGTGGCGCGGCTGCGCGCAAACTCGGCCGCGCGGCCTCGGCCGTGCCCGAGGGGGACACATATTAGGTACAAAACGCCCACGCCAAAACCTTTTCGTTTTTGGGCACCCAAAGTTCGGCTGTTTGGTACTATTGGCCCAAATGCCTTCAGCCTGCCAGTGGGTGAAAGGTGCCTTCCCTTGGCCTGTTTTTACCTTTTCATGAATTCGGCGCTGTTTTTGTACCATATTCATGAACAGGTAGGGCCCCTCTTTTTCAAAATGCCATACGTGGGCGTCATTCTATCCTTCAGCGGTACCACCCTTGGCCTCTTCTACATCAATTTGAAAATGAAACTGGCACTGTTTATGCGCCAGATTCACGATCCGGTAGGACGCTTGGAGTGACTTGTGGGTGTAGTACCCCACATGGAAAACATTGGGCCGGTAGGACCAAACTGCCGAACTTGGGGCACCCAAAACCGAAAAGGTTTTGGCATGGGTGATTTCTACCAATTATCCCGTGGACCTTCATATGCAGAGGGCCTCAGTTCAAGAAAGGTTTTGGTGTGGGCGCTTTCTACCGATTAGCCCGGTGGACCTTCATATGCAGAGGGCCTCGGTTCAAGAAAGGCTAACTATTTTTGCTTTCTTTGCGCATTCCGAACTGCCTCATCAAGAAAAGTGGAATTCGGTGTTTTTTTCCTTTTCTTCTGCCTAGTATTCGAAACTTGACTCGTCCATCGGGACATCCGTTGAAATTGGAACCATACAGAGTAGATTAGCATGGCCCCTGCGGACGGATGACACCCATAAATTTGACTCCCCACAGTGACTGGCCCATCAAAGAAGCTCGGTCCTGATGCTACCGGCTGACCCCTGGCCGATATCGCCCACCTGCTGCGGCAGGTATCTCACCTGATGGTGGGTGCAGCTCCCGCCACCTGCTGGTCGGATCTGGGTGCAGCTCCCGCCACCTGCTGGTCGGATCTGGCTGCAGCAGGTTTGCACCTGCTGTTGAAGAGCCGTCTGGTAGTTGTTCGGTGGTTGTCGTTTCAGCGTCGTCTTTCCTGAGCGACGCTTCATCACCGTCATCTTAGACTCTCAGTGTTGCCGTCGACTTGTTGATGGTCGTGGAATTGTGCCTAGTTGTTTTTCTTTAGAATAGAGATCCTTGACGATTTTTCTGGTCTACGGCTGGCGGCCTCTAGTGTGATATCTATCTCTGTCTGATTGGTGTGTTTATCTCTCCTCCCCTATTTCTTGTACGAGTCAACGTCCGTGTTTGAAGTGGGAATGTTGGTCAGATTTGCCAGTCCCCCATTTCAACTGGAGGGGAGCTGCTTGACAAGCATGGCCTTGACAGTTTTCATCCAGATTCTAAGGAAAATGGGCGGCCCTCATCTGTTCCATTCAGACCGTCGGATCTTCTTTTAGTGAAGGGGAAACTACGTGAGAGTCAGAGAAATGAGTTACAATTGCACTACGGGCCAAGATACAGTTTCAAATTGCAGTTCGGGCAATGTATACAACCCAACTCGTTTTGTGACTCTACTGAAGTTACCCCTTTAGAAAAGGAACGTGCCAGTCTCCACTGGAGTCCGAGCTGCAATGGCCAGGAGTGTGATCTTCACCCGGCGTGTGTTTTTAGTTAAATTAGAAACGAGAACGGATGCGGCAGATTTGGAGTTTGCAAAGGCAAAAAAAACACGCGCCGTGAAAAAAACATGCGCCAGCGAAAATATCACGGCGCAAGTCTGAACGGCAATTTCGGTAGAAAAGGATCCATTGGGCCTCTTCCCCCCGCCCTTTTTTTTCCTGTTTTTTTACCCGTCTGACACCGTGGCCCACCCCTGTAGTTACGGCACCTGTGAATCTGTCAGGGCCGCGGTACTTTCATTGCTTTTTCTAACTCGGAGGCTGTTTTCTTTCTGGGCGCGTGTTTTTTCTGGTCACTCGAATCTTTGTTATGACATCAACGTACTTACCCCTTGAGTTTATTAACTAGTTGGTCGAGAGTTGTACCCCTTCACTGCCTTCAGCAATCAATGGTTTCCGCGGGGGCAGCTCCCCACCAATGGAAAGGAGCTTTTCTTTGTGAAAAAAAACAGAGGGCGGGGGGGAAACTATAGGATGGATGATTCCGATGTTTGCTAACAGTAGGATGTTGTGCTATTCAGGTGAGCCATCTCATGCAATCCTTTTTTGTGTGTGTGCAAAAAGACACCCCTTCTCTTATTTCTTTCTTTCCTTCTGTTTTTAAATTACCTTTTTTTCAAACCACCAGTACTTGGCCCAGCTATCGATTCTGAGCAGTGCCGTCAGCCTGAACGTGAACGGCACCGGTCACTTGAACGTGACCCGGACGTTCATTTGGTGTTGTTTTTGTGAACGGGCAGACCACGAAAGAGTGTTTTTTTTTTTTTTTTTTTTAGGTTTCACCCAGCTACAGTCGCCTCAAGCCCCACAGCGTGATGACATTGAAAAAATTAAAAAAAAACGAAATAACCTACAAAATATCAAACGAAAATGCTTATTTTGGCTGGTTGCATTTTTTTTTTCGTTTTTAAATTTTAAAAATATTATTCGTGAAAGAAAAAATTGAAAAAATTATGGGGAGTTACCCTCCGGTTGCGCGATCTGATAAATGACCTGTGGGCCAAACATCTCAATATAGACCACTCCCTCATCACACCGATCCGATGGTTTGCCGACAACAAGGTCAGACCAGCCAAGGTTACATCTTTGTAGTGGCAGATTGCCCACCGCTGCTTCCCAACTAATGCCTGCCTTGTTGACCACACAAACCTGGAACAAAAGCGGGTTGCAACGCCCTGGTGTCAGCGATGGCTAACAGCCTTCCCCTCATGCAAATGGAATGAGACCATCGAGCATGTCTTCATGCAATGCCCGGTGGCGGCGTGGCGCTGCTGACATGGCGATGGTGAGACCGTATATAGCGAAAAATGCTGCCAGATACCCCCTGGCCATGGTCCTGGCAGGCGATATTGACTGGACACAACCCTGCTATGGCTCAATCCTCCTCATTCACAGAAAACATGTATAGATTAGGCAGACGATTGATCCTCTGGGCCCTCTCATGGCAACACTGCCTATTAGCAATGGAAGGGACCAGGGTAGAAAGGGGAGAATTGGTAGAACGGATCACAGAGCAGATCCAGTTGGAACTCGTACACAGATGGCAAACCCACAAAACACAGCTGGACACATTTCGCAGTAACCAGGACATTAAGGGAGCGCTCACAAACTTTTGTGCAGAGTGGCTGGGAGGGAACCGAGGGGGATGAATTGTGATGCCCAGCCTCACGTCCGGCGCGACTTCCTGGTCGGAGTGTGAGTGGGCCTGGAAGCGCGAAAAAGGGGTGTGCCAAGGATTTTTGGGAAAGTGGGAGTGGAGTCTCAAGTCGGAATTGAGATCTCCTATGGCAAGTTTCAGAGATAGGAATGCAAGAGGATAGGCGTGGGTCAAAGTCTGTTTCTATGCTTCTGAGTGTGGGGCTACCACCTCTGCTGGTTCCGTCGTCTGGGTCAGACTCGTATTTGGTGCACGGTCGGGACGCTATGGCTGTTGCGCTGTCTGACCACTTGTTGGCGTCGTGCGTTGCTGGTCTCAAAATCCGACGCGACTGGCCTTAGCCGAAGGCTGTGCGCCCGTTCTTCTTCCTCCGAGCGAGTTCGCCGGATGAAACCGGAGGCTCGGTACTCGCGGTCTTGCAAGCACTCCGAGCACGGGGGTTGGGGCCCATATGGAGCGATTGCGTACCAAGGGATAATGGTCAGCGAATGGAAGGGTAGTATGCGGTGTTAGGGAGGGAGGTCGATCTCCATAATAATTCCCCTGGTTCCGCGACAAGGTGACACGCGTATCGGTCGGGGAATTCCGGGTGATGTGGAATGCGCTCTCAAGCTCGATCGATGTCCCACTCGCAGATACGTTCGTTTCCCACTGTGTATGGGAATTCGGGAAGTTCTCCCCTTGATCGTGCAGACAGACACGCGCGCTCCCAATACTCCCGGAATTCCGGATCCCTCAAACACTCGCGGTCAGTAATACGAAAAGGGAGTTCAATATTCATGCTGTGGGGTGAGGCAGAAACTCAGTCATTCGAACATTTGGACCGAGCACAGGCGCTGCAGACACGCGTGTAGGCAATGCGCGTCTGATCGGGCTTACCCGTGTCACGTGTGTGCACAACGCCTGCTCTTCGGGCCGATGGACAAAGACCAGTAACCCGCGTCTCAAACGCGCTGACCTGTTAGCCGAGGGTGGATAGTCCTATCATGAGGCAGGCATCTGATCATTTAGCATCCCTATTTAATTTCGACAGACAAATACCCATCGTCCACGCGTCCAATTGCATGCATACATCAACAAAAAGAAGGTGACAATCATTCATGCATCGAGATAGTACAAAATTCGATCTTAGGCAATTAACCAATCAATGTGGTTTATCCATATAGAGGGGGGGAAAAAATCACTGTGGGAGAAGCAATCGTGCATCAATCAATAGAGACAAACAAAGAAAAGATCTAAGATGCCGATCGAAGTCAGGTTTCGATCAATCAGATCCATCAGCCTAGGAGGTCAGAGTAGGGGAGGGGAAGAAAAAACATACACGTCAACAGAAAAGAGCAAATAACAAGTCCGAATGCCGATCCAGAAGGAAAAAGCGGGGCGACTTGCGCCGAATACCAAAATTGCTCACAAGGAAAAAAGAAGAATCAAAATGGCTTAGAGGGGTAGAAGAAGAGGCTCATCACACACTTCCGGCCTCTCTCTCTCTCTCTCTCTCTCTCTCTCTCTCTCTCTCTCTCTCTCTCTCTCTCTCTCTCTCTCTCTCATCATCCCGATACGGGCAGTCCGTTGCCTCACATCTACACAGAGTTGTCACCCTGCTTAGTCCGAGCATGCCAGCCGGGTTCGCCCGTGTGCCGCAGTCCGTCGCGGCCCCGACATCAACCCCGCATGCCCAGCACCAGCTCGTCGAATCGCCCAACTCTCTACTCACCTTCCAAATTCCGCTCATTAGCCGATCCTATCGACCACGCTAACTTCCAGAAGTCTTAGAGAGCAAGTTAATTGCGCTTACGAAATTTATAGCATGCATGGGTGTGCACGCGATACCCTGGATTCTGTCTGAGTACGGGGATGAAAGAGGAAGCGAGTGCCTATGACTGCATGGCCAGGCCGGGGTATGGGGAACGTAACACTCCACACATCGATCCGGTCATGCATGCATTTAGGCGAATAAGACAGAGGAAAAAGTACGCATGCACGAAGGCGCCACAAAAGATACCAAGAGCGAGGGAATTACAGTTGCAATTATGCCCGCCAAAACAAAATTTACAGTTACGCTCAGGATTAAGGTGCGGAGAAATCAGAGCACGGATCTTGACGTGGCATAGTGTGCGCAAGCAAGAAGCGTTGTGCAACAGAAATTGAGGCGCGCCTAAATTCCTAGTTGCAAAAAGAAATTCTGAACGAAGCAATTTCTGAGAACCCGGGGGGGCTCGACATCAGGTGAAAATTCAAAAACCGATTTCCCGCGCGACAATCATGCCAAAATGCCCCGTTCTCACAGCAGAACAAGAAAAAAGCTATGGCAACAGTTATTCATTGCGCTCGCTTAGGCGCAATCAACCACCAACGGTCACGGAACCAGGCCAGGTCTTCTCCCCCCCCCCCCCCGCTTTTTCCAAAGGACGCGAAAGCACAAGGACACGTAAAGCAAGGGCCTCCACGCAGACTCAACTCGTCACAACCCCCGATGTAGCCTTGCGCATAAGATCGCGCGGTCGCAGAAAGTAGTTCGTCACAGGATTGCTCAGATATAGTGGGGAGGGGACCAGAACAGCGGGACAGAGCAGGAGCAGGATCCCTGTAGAGATTACAGGCTTCTCTTTAATGAGTGGACCAACGTCGAGCTCTCCTTCCCCATGAGACCACCTTCCGGCCACCCTTTCTCCTTGGTAGAAACCCTTATCTGATACTTAAAGGCCAGAATTCGCCCCTGGTGCCCCCTGGGGGTGGACAATCCCTGCAGATGCGAAAGACTATGGACAGCGGCGGTTGATGATAAGGATCAACGTTGAAGCAGTCATGATTCTACAATATTGCTGTCTCTGAGTGAACAAAGGGGGGGAGGAAGGAACTAGTGGGTAATAGTGGATATTTGGCGCCTGGTACAGGGCGAAGAGGTTCTCTCCCCTCCAATGACCTGCTCGGTCAATCCTCTGGGTTCCAAAGTAATCAATGCTGGCAGGTACCTGTCAAGTTTCGTGTCCTGATATCACTCAAGACTGTTCTGTAACTGGGATGCTGGACCTGCTTTCCAACTATTGGTGATGATCCCCACCTATGTGACACCCGCGGCCTAGGCCGCGGGCATTTTGGCCGCGGCCGCGGCCGATGAGGCCCGGTCCGCGGCCTGGTTTTTCAATATTTCCCCCCTCCCCTAAAAATTCGTAAAATATATATATATATGGGGGTGTAGGGCTTGGAAAACCCTACACTCCTATATATATTTTTTTGGAATCCGACTGTTTAAGATTTTTTAAAAATCAAAAACTCAAAACGATTTAAATAAAATTAAAAATATATATATATATAAAGAAAAGCAGGAGTTTTTTTTTGTCATTTTTATCATGAGATATATGGTCCCCGAGTCGACCTGTGTTTTTTTTCAAAATGAATTTCTGTTTTTTGCAGGGAAATGAGGTGTTTAAAAAAAAATGCAGATGCAAAATTTAATAACAAATAAACAAAAAAACTTAAAAAAAGGGTTTGACTGATTGATTGATTGATTGATTGATTGATTGATTAATTGATCTGATTTGATGGATTAATTGATTGATTGAGAGTGTGTGTGTGTGTGTGTGTGTGTGTGTGTGTG